>JASSUY010012659.1:0-22295 GCA_032466535.1 Forpus xanthops | reverse complement strand
TCAGGACCCTTCTCTTCTCCATCCTGCCCCAGCCCAGCTCTCTCAGCCTGGCTCCAGAGCAGAGCTGCTCCAGCCCTTGCAGCATCTCCATGGCCCCGCTCCCCCTCCTGCCTGTGCTGCAGCCCTTAGCCAGGTCAGGCAGTGAGAGCTCACTGGCTGCTGGTGCCCTTCCTCACTCATCCCCATCTCCCTCTGATGACAGAGCCACTGCAAGATGGGTCCCACCAGCCCCGTGCCCAGAGGCCGGTGGTGTCCTGGATGCACAACCCCATGTGTGGGGCTATTGGGGCAGACCCATCCCTGTGTCCTGGCACCAAGTGCCCCGGTGTCAGGGTGGGAGCACAGAGTGGCTGCAGGCAGGGGCCAGGCAGAGCTGGGGCCTGGCAGCTCGTGGAGCCAGGCCCATGAGGACAAACGCCTTCAGAACACTCTTTATTAAGTGAGAAATGAGGCTCTGCTCTATGCTGAGCCCTAATATAGCACAGACCTAAATACAGCACTAATGCACAAGCTTAAAGGATTTCCCATCACTGAAGCTGGCAGAGGGGTGAAGGCCAAGGGGGCAACTGCAGCTCAGCCCCCCCAGCATGGGCTGCCTCTGCCCAGCCAAAAGCTGGTCATAGCCACCCTGTGTGCTGTGGGGAGTTAAAGTCCTCCAAGGCCTCATCCTGCCCAGCCCAGAGCCCCAGGTTGTTCCTGTCACCCTCTCCAAAATCCCCTTGATTTATGCTGCGGTGCTGACTGATGGAGCTGAACATGAGCAGCTTGTGCAGACAGGAACCCCCAGCATCCTGGCATCTATCAGCACAGTGCGGCAGCAGGGCCAGGGCAGGGATTGTGTCCCTGTGCTGGGCACTGGTGAGGCTGTGCCTTGAGTCCTGTGTTAGCTCTGGACCCCTCACTACATGAGAGACATTGGGGTGCTGGAGTGGGGCCAGAGGAGGGCAATGGAGCTGGAGCAGGGCCTGGAGCACAGTGTGATGGGGAAGGGCTGAGGGACCTGGGGGTTCAGATGGAGAAGGGAAGGCTCAGGGGGGATCTGAGCGCTGCCTACAACTGCCTGAGAGGAGGATGGAGCCAGGAGGGGGCTGAGCTCTGCTCCCAAGGAACAAGGGATGGGACAAGAGGAAACGGCCTCAAGCTGCACCAGGGCAGGTTGAGATGGAGCTGAGGAACAATTCCTTCTCCAGAGAGTGCTCAGCATTGGAACTGCTGCCCAGGGCAGTGCTGCAGTCACCATCCCTGCGAGTGTTCACACACTGTGGAGATGAGGCCTCAGTGCCATGGGTCAGTGGTGGCCTTGGCAGTGCTGGGAACGGTTGGCCTGGATGAGCTGAAAGGGCTTTTCCAACCTGGTTGGTTCTATGAAATGTGTACCTAGAAATAAGTTACTGTGAACCTTTCCCAGGAGAGCACCAGTAGCCAGTCCTCCCTGCTGTACACCTCCTACCTTGGGAAGCATAGGAAAGTTGCATGTTACATTTGTTATGACTATTTTTCTGTAACTGTTTCAGATTTGAAGAACAGTGTCACTAAACTCAGTTCTCCCGTCCCCCTGTGTGGCAGAAATGAGGAATTACAGGAAAGGAGCTAGGCAGCTTCAGACTGATAGCTAGAGGTGAGGTAGTGGTGGGGAAAGACACAAGTTCATGGTGGTTCATGCACACACAGAGTTCACTCGCTGGCTCCTGCAAGTCAGTCTGATGAAACAGTTGGAAAAGTCACTTGTTGCCCTTTGTCTGAGTCACTGGTGGTGTGTTCTTAGACCTTGCACTAACTCTTGCTGTGTTTTTATCTCTATTTTTGAAAACAACTGAAGTTTCTGCTGGTGCCAACAACAGTTTTAACCCATTTGATACATTTGCAACAGGCTCAACCTGTTTGTGGATTCACTGTAAAGTTCTTACAGGTTTTGGCTCCTGTGGGAGCAGCACTTTTAGTGCTCACGAGTTTATGTGCAGCTCGCCTTGTGTAGAAAGTTGAGTGCTCTTGAGGAGATGAAACCGCTTTCTTTAAACCAAAGCACAAGTGCATTGTGTGGCTTTAATTGAAAAGGGAGGTTGATGCCCATCAACTGACCTTACAGCTGGGAGGTTTTTGCTTTACAGCAATGAGTTAAACCCTTTATGGCCTGAAAGTCCTTTACAAGTGGGATGGGCTGTCCTGTGGCACCTTCCAGAAGCCTGTTACTGCTCTGGGGTGGTTTAGGTAATCCAGGCTAGGGCCTGCAGCAGTTGTGGCAGTGCCAACTGTCCAAGCTAATGCAGACCTTAAGCATTAGCTGAACTCTTCTGAATTCCTCCTCAGTGGATGCATTGCTTATGGAAAGCAGTGTTAAAGCTCTGCTCTACCACACTTCCATCTTCAGACCTTTACCAACTCAGTGAGTTAAATCACTGTGTAGCAACAGGACAGTAAAATAGTCTCAGAAACGGCTCCATCCATGGTAGAAGAGATGTGGAGGTTTTAGTTGAGCTCTGCAGTGAAAGGCTGTTCCATGAACACCATCTGAGCCTCCAGCAAAGGAAGATTGCCCCAGAGCTGACAAATTACCACTTGGATGTCGTATAAGGCTGAAATTGAAGGAGCCCTTCTGTTTTCCATATACCTCTCCACTTTATGCAAAATAAATCATGCCTAAGAACTTGCAGAGTTGTACTTTCTCCTGTATCAGCACATAGTTAAAGTGAACTCCTCCATGTGCCATGAGTAGGTTTATGAGCCCCACGTCTCCTGCTTTCCGCTGGGTTTGTTTTTAACCTCTGTCAGCACAGATCTGGTTTGCTTTCCTGCCTCCTAAAGGTCATAGCAAAGAGTCTGCAGGAAGCTCCCTGTGCAGACTCACAAGGAAGCTCCGCATCTTTGTCTAAAACCAGTCTTTGATCAGTTCTGCACAGAGCAGAAACAGTGTCCTGGAGCCTTCAGCTGAGTCAGCATCAGAATGACACTGCCCCATTGAAAACTGGGGCTTGTGTGCTGCTGTGCTGCTCTTAGGCTTGCCACAGTCAAAAGCTCAGTGTTGTTTTCCAGGGGTGAGCTCAGGCATTGTTTGGATTATTTAGAGCTGCTTTGACACTTAGGTACCAGATGCACCGCACTTGAGTGTCAGTCTTTGTAAGCAGTTTGTGACTCCATCAACACTCGGAGCAATCCTGCTATTCCAGTCAAGTGTATCTATAACTTCTGCATGTCTTTATACACTTTCACCTTCTTTTCTGGTCTGTGTCAGGGTAAACTGTCTATTTTAAAGGTTTTATTCTATGAAATGAAAGCATTTAGTTGTTAATTCTTGTCTTTCAGGTCTCATCACCATGGTTATTTTGAGAACATGAGCAATGAGTTACTAGGATGTCAAACACCTTACTGTCTATTCACATCATGAATGTGGACTGCCTTTTACTCCCATTTGGCTCATTAAGATGCTAGCAAACCCGTTCAGTGATTTCAGATCCCTTCAGAAGTGTAATATATTTTAACTGTGTATAATAAATGAAAGACTCAAAGCACTTTTGGGTGCTTCTGTATGAGACAGCTACGAAATGTTCAGTGATACCTGTGAAAATCATTTGGACAACTTTTATATCTCCACCTCCTGTAAAGAATCCTTATTAAAGCAACCTTTGTTATTTTTAGTCTATGTTCACATCAGTGTGTGCTCACTCGGAAAGCAAAACCCTGTCCTCTGTAAAACGTCCATTCGGTTTGTGGTTGTATGCGCTGGGGCTGGTGCCCAACACTTCTGTATCCCTCCCAGGATGAGTCGTGACTGAGCGTGGAAGCGAATGAGATTCCAGCAGTGAAACTATGAAATAAACCATGAATTTTAGGTGGAGAATTCCTTCCTCACGTCCTTACTTCAGCAGTGCCACGTTGAGCGCTCGTTTTGTATCGCAGCTGTAAGACAATAAAGCCAATTCTGGCATCAGGTCCTCTCATTTCACAGGCTGCATGTGGCATGTGAGCCGAGTGGCATTAACACTGAAGACTTCACCATTTCTTCTCTTTTAGAGACCAAACTGAGTAGAGCAGCACAGGGGTTCCTCCATCCCACTCCAGCCAAGCCAGAGCAGGGGTTTTGTATCAGAAACTCCTGCTCAAATCCCAGTCCTGTATTCCATTTCTCTTGTTTCACACAAGATGCACTTGATGTCACTTGACATTTCATGGGTGAGAAGTTTCTGCTGAAGGGCCTCTGTTGCTGTGTTTGGTTCAGACAAACCTTTGGTCCTCAGTCTATAGAACATGTTCTGATCTGTAAATGACATTTTAGAGATTAAACCTTTCCCCCCCCCTGCATGTTATGGGTCACTTTCCTGTTTGTGCATGCAAGGCTAAAGAACTCCCCCTCCAAGAACAAAAGGAGAAAGGTTCAGCTGAAGTTGTTCATCGCTGTATGGTTTTTTCTTATATACAATACAAATAAGTCTTTGAAGGGCAATAAAATGTAACTTCAGTTCGATTCGCAGGAGCGCTGAGATTGTGTCATCTGTGAGCGTCAGATGATGAGGCAGAGTCAAACATTAACACTGGTTACAAAGCAAAGCTCCTGACTGGGTTGTGGAGCCACCAACCGGTGACAGTGCTTCGGGGCAGAGGCCCATGGGAGCTCTGACCCCCGGAGCTTTGCTGTTACTCTTTAATACCTCCGCTGCTCATTCTGATTTTCATGGGGCGGTTGGGCCTGCTGCTGCTTGAGCAGGGCAAGGAGTGGAGCACAAGGTAGGACAAAGCTGCCGTGCAGTCCATCAGCCTTGCTCTGATGCAGCAAGATACACGTTTTATTGTGCCAAGGTTGTGGTTTCCTAACCAGGCTCTTGCAGAGGTACCGAAGAGAGAGAATCCCACACGGAGGAACTCTTGGGTTGCACTCGCAAGCGTTGATGCCTGCACATGGTGCATGGACACAGCGCAGGAATAGGACCACAGCACACAGACTATGACTGACACCTCTGAGGAATGCAGACTTAGAAGAACACCCTGACCAAAGGAATAGGTGACCAAACATCACTGAAGCACAGGAACCACTTCAAGGACAAGCAAGGAGCAGCACACAATAAAGATGGAACATGCAGCGTACCTCGGCACATGCAGATAAACCTGGTGCTTGGGCAAAACAAGCGTGACAGATGGGACCTGGGACTTCCTTCTACTCCAGGGGAGTTACAGCATCCTCTGTAAGCACACATTTATGCCAGCGGTGGGAAAATGGGACCTAAGGATGGTTGAAGTTCAGCACTGCCAGGGGGAATGTATCGAACCCTGCTACAGCATGGGCACAGGGAGGCACACGTGTCCCTTTACCAGGGGGGTACACAAGATTTAGAAGCTATTTTCTGATGCCTATGCATATATACACACACGCACATGCATGCACACAGCTGTAGGGATGTGGAAACATGGAATGCCTTTGGAAGTAAGACCTGAGACAGTGACTGTGCCTTCTAGAAACACTGGGAAGCCCAGTTATGTGTCGTCACTTCCCATTCCTGCCTCTTAAGCAAACAAACCCAGCCGTCTCCTTGACGTGGAGAAGTGTTTTCAGCAGACGGTGAGGAGCACTTTCAGATCATCCAGCAGAAACAATCGTCCTGTTTACCTGCACTCACTGGGGCCCTGGGATCAAACAAGGAACGCTGGCAGGCCGAGCGGTGCTCCCGGCTGCTGTAGGCTCAGGGACATGAGCTCCTCAGGTGTTTGTGCTCATGGGGATCAGCAAGCACTTTAACTTCCCTATGCTGTCTAAAGGAGGGGTCACGGAATGCTTCAGACCACAGCAGACCTGACCGGACTCTTCTGGAGCTGCAGGGACCTTCGGGGAATCCACTCATGTCACCAGGGATGGGAGCTGGAGGAGCAGCCCCATGTGAAGATGCAGTCCCTGCTGAGGGCAACGCTGCTGCTGGCAGCTCAACACCCACCCCAGGAGGATAACCCTGCGTGGGGTCAGTGACAGCCACTGCTGCTCCCAAACAGCCCAAAGGGGCTCTGAGGAGCCCATCACACAAATGTGCCTTCAACACAGGAGAAATCCTTCCTGGAACCGAGCAGCTCCGAGCCCTCAAAGCCATTTGTATGTTGTTTCATTTCATGTTCATACAGGAAGGATCCGATAACCAACAGGCCTAAACTGGAAAGGTCTGGCAATGAATCCCCATAGTTTAGTCCTCATTTGTCAGTGCAGGTCATGGGATGGTCTGGGCTGAAGGGAGCTCAAAGCTGCTATGGGCATGGACACCTTCCATAGAGCAGTTTGCTCCAAGCCCTGTGTCCAACCTGGCCTTCAACACTGCAGGGATGGGGCAGCCACAGCTTCTCTGGGCACCCTCTGCCAGCGCCTCAGCACCATCACAGGGAACAGCTTCTGCCTAAGAGCTTCTTGTCATGAAGGTTTTAACTGTTGTACTGGGGCTGTAAACATTCAATTACATTGATGAGTGTTTAAGGTGGTGCTTCTAGAGGAGGGATCAACTTCAACTCCATCTGCCACTTGGTGATGATGGTGAAAGGCTGCTTGAAACAGGCACTCAAGAGCTCACACGTCTTAGTGATGATTCCTGAAGCTCCCTTTAAGTAAATGAGTTATGACTCCAACACATGCAAGAGCACAACAGTGTAAAGTGACCACTTCTTGTGCTGAGGAAGGCACAAGCTGTTCTGGAGCTGGGAGTTCACAGCACTACAGATCACTCCTGCCTTAAGTCACTTCACTGGCAAACATCTCACCACAGTGGGGCTGGACCCACATACAGCACTGATACTAGAACCACAATAGACATTCCTACATCAAACCATCTCAAGCTCCCCACTGCAAGACTGTGGTGCCCTGTTTTGTTTGCATGGGCTGGTGATCATTTACACTCAAGCATTCAGTGTCACTGATCACACACAAGACCCCAGCAAGCTGATCTGCCTGCTGCGCAGGCTCCTTTTCCCTGTACCTCTCTTCCAGTGTGGAGTAGTTATCCCTCTGCTAAACACAGCAACACCGGAGCTCTCCTTCCATAAATACTGTCCCACTGAGCCCTGGCACTGTTATCCATGTTCCCTCTGCAGCCACGTCACTCTGGAGAAGGTGGAAGGAAGAAAAACACCTATCAGTTGTCAAGGAAGACGCAAGTGGTCCAAGACCTGATCTCACTGCCAGCAAATCCCACAGGATACTTTCCAAGCAGAGCAATGAAGTGCTGATCACAAGCAGGACTTTGGAAGGGTGCCGTGGGAGAGGAGCAGCAGAGCCCCAGAGGAACGGCTCCGTGCCCCCAAAGAGCTGCAGGATAAACAAGTTTAGATGTCATACACTTATATTTACACATTTATATATATATATATATACACATGATCATACTACTTCCACTAAGGAAATAAGCTTCAGAAATGGCCAGTAAGCTTCCCGAGATAAGGAAGCTGCCTGTTTCTTCTCAGGGGAAGACAGAGGCAGAACGCTTGTAATACAAACTCAGATCAGTCGAGGAGTGTCATGTACAATGGTCCTGTAACAACAACACTTAATCAAGCACAGCTTCAGTGTTCGTTATTCATGAGTTAACAGTGAAACAGAAGCAATACTCACAGCTGAGTTACTGCGGGAGTACAGGGTTGATGATGCACATTGTGTGCATCCACAGTCCCCTCAAGCCACACACACAGATTATATGGGATAACTTGGTTCCAAAACATAGTATTTCATCTCATTGGGAAAGTCCTGGGTGGGTCTCCTGACCCCAGGGCACAAACCTGCAGCTTCTGGATGACACAGTGGATAAGAAATGGAGACCTCAGAGCTGCTTCCCAGTTTTTGAAGGGGGCCTACAGGGATGCTGGGGAGGGACTCTTCATGAGGGACTGTACTGAGAAGACAAGGGGTAACGGGTTCAAACTTAAACAGGGGAAGTTTAGACTGGATCTGAGGAAGAAGTTCCTTACTGTGCAGGTGGTGAGGCACTGGAATGTGGTGCCCAGGGAAGTTGTGAATGTTCCATCCCTGATGGCGTTCAAGGCCTGGTTGGACATAGCCTTGGGTGACATGGTTTAGTGGGAGGTGTCCCTGCCCCTGGCAGGGGAGTTGGAACTGAATGATCTAAAAGTCCTTTCCAACCCAACCCATTCTACGATTCTATGCCTTTTCCACAAGTGCAAAGCGATTTGTTTTCCAAAAGCAGGGAAAAGGAGCGGCTGCTGATACATCCAGACTGCAGATACATCACTGCTGCTCTCCCTCCAACAGCACCAATTGCCTCAATAAGGCAAACCACAAAGATCCCCACTTCTTGTCAAGAGGTGGGAGCCTCTGTACTGTCCCCAGCTTCTCCCTTCCAAACTATTGGAGCACAACCTCCTCTAGGTGTAAAGTAGAGGCACATTTAGGTTAGTTACAAAGTCTTTTGAGAATGTTGGGGTTGATTTGATTTGATTTTAGAGCTGCCCCAGAACCTTAAGATAACAGAATCCCAGCCTGGTTTGGGTTGGGAGGGACCTTAAGGCTCATCCAGTTCCAGCTGGGGGGAAGTGGGTTACAATCGATGTTCTGAATGAAAACTAAAAGCATTTAAGCATTAAACCCAGGATGTGGTTGGCTCTAACAAAGTGCACCAACAGCAACGCACATTTATTTTTCCATTTATTGGCACTTATATGAAAAATAGCATAAATATCCAACAGAAGAGAGAGGAGCTGACCCACACGGAACCATCAAGCCCTCTACTGATGCATCTTTACAAGACTGGGAGAGACACCAGGAGGTTCATTCTTCTGCAAGACGTTTAAAACCCCATCTTGCCCTCACCACAAAAGAGTGAATGCACAGTAACTCTTTGGCACATACCTGAAACTGCAAAACCAAACTGTGCTGTATTAGAGAGCCAGACACGAAACGCTTGTCCATCTGCCGCAGGGATGAAGGGCAGCTGGGATTTGAAAGGGAGCTGCAATCAGGAAGTTGACTATTAGAATAATTTAAGAGGAATGAAATGAGAAGTAAACCATTGTCATCTCTTACTTGAACGGAGTCAAACTGTGATATACAGTCTATTTTCTCTCTACAATAAGGACATACAAACACTGGTTGCTGGCCCTCAGGTCTGCACTCCCAAGTTGCCCATTTCTGATGGCTGCTGCCAGTCAAAGCTTCACCCACGTGAGTCTTTCACAGCAGAGTTCAGGCTTTCCTCCTACTTGAGGAAACCTCCACACTTTTCTCACCTTATTACACAGACCAAAGATTTAGTGTTTCAAAAGAAACCAGTTTGCTTCGTTATTAAGCTCTCTGGAGGGAAGGCTTGAAACCTCACAGTACAGATGCACACCCATGTGCAAACAGGGACCCAGCTGCACAACTTCAACTGGGTAACAGGAGTTGACAACCAAAAGGGGGTTGCCACTGGAAAACCTGAAACCAGCTGTTACAGTGGGGTTTGCAGGTCTTCCTCCTGCTTGGGCAATTCCCAAGTTGATGATGACTGACTGACTGACTTTTCCAATACAGTACAAGAGTCCCAAAACCTCTTCCAATCGGCATCTGAAGTTTTCAACAGCAGAAATAACTCAATGCCATTGTTCAAGGAAGTGACAGCAGGAGATGAAACACAGATGAAACATTTGATCGCCTCAGCCTGTATAAAGGCATCCAAGATTCCTCTCTGTATTTGTCCAACAAAAGCCATGTATGGGAACAAACACTGCCTGTTGAAACAACGCACTTCTGAAGCACTAATTACTAAAAACCTCAGGATTTAATGTTTTGTTCCAAACATTATTACTACATTTCCTTATTAAAAGACCTTTAATAGAGCATCTACCACTCTAATAAATCATCTAAATGGGGGAGAAAATGAAAATACAAACCCCCAGAAGAATGTTCCCCACCCAATCTGAATTGAGCCACAAGAGCAGTCATGATCATGAATAAAATCCAACATACCAATTCAAGTTGGCAATTCACCAACTTGTTCTTTTGCCATCTATTCGGACACGGAACTGATTCACAGCCAATCATCATAGAACACAAGAATCAATTCCCCCCTCCCAGTATTCCCTATTTCATGTGAAGAACAAAAAGTATAAATATCTAATGCTCCTGGAATAAAACCAACTTACTAAAAGCTGCTTTGCTGGCTTCAGACTGAGGCCAAGTGTGAAAGTTACCTGCTACGACACAAGCACCAGGTTAGATTAGTGAGGATGCTGCCTGGCAGCTATTGGAAAGCCAAGAGTTCCACAAGCAGAATGTACATAGAATACTTGTCACTTACTCCAACAAGACAATATCCATTGTAAATCAACAGCTTGCTCACTGCTGTTAGCATCAAACATGTTTGTGATTCAAATGCTTACTGTATTGTAGTAAATGTCATACAAATCACTAGAAACGTGAATTCCTCCTCAAGGAACTATTCTGGAAGTTTTCTGGAAATAATGACATTTCTGGAAGTTCCTATGAGGAACAGAATTAGTTACACACAACAGAAAGTCTTATTGATGTCCAGCCTCTTTGGTGTTCATTAGCAGACTTCTGCTTCTCAATTGATGGGTAACTTAGCTGTGAGATCTACTGGTAAAAAAGGAGATCTGGAGTCAGAAAGTGAGACTGGAGAGTCTGTATTGGTGCTGACTTCAGCTGGGGAGTCACAGGAAGAGCCTGCACTGCTCCTGTTGTCATCGAGAGCATGTGACGACAGACTGGCAACAGAGGAACAGCAAGTTAGGAGAAATGAGGTGCTCCAAGTTTCAGATACTACCTTCCACTCATTAAAAAGCATCTCTGAAGGAACAGTAAGCCCTGTGATTTGAAATGAAGCTGCAACTACACACTGCACAATCTCTTCCAGACAGGCAGATAACATCCTGCCCATCTCCTTCAGCTCATCCAGGGATGGTGCATAGATCAGAAAGCATAAGGCTGAGAAATTCATCCCAGGTTTTACCCCATCTTCTACAACATCCTGGCCTAGCACATATCCAGAGGCCTCTGTCATTGGGAGAGCTGATGATAAACTGTACATACTTCAGGTGTAGCATTCACTAAGTATTGCATAGGACTCAGAATTACACCTGAGATGATCTATCATCAGCAATAACATCAAAGTGCTTTTAAAATTACCACCTCCTAAACCAAGATGCAGCTGTGACCCCGCACTGCTGCACCTATTGGGAACAGGAGTGCAAGAAAAGGCACGTTTTTAAGTACCTTTAAAACACCTATGTTGTTGTTGCCACTGCTACGGCTCAAAGGTTGTGCACAGCCATGTACATCAGCTGAGAGGCAAGGACAGAAGTGCTGTGAGCAAGCCTGTGTGCATAGTTGTGTGGCACACCCTATGTATTATTAACCTCTTGACTGAAATACTAAATCAAAATCCCTTGCTATTTCAAGTTGTTATGATTTTTAACACAGCACTTTTATCTCCTCCCAGCAGGGAGGGGCAGAACTAGTTTTCCTATGTGACTAAGAGCAAGGAAAATAAAACAGAAGGAAGAAAACCCCCAATACACCCCCAATGGGGCTGTGTTGCATTCACATTTGATTGCAACTTGAAACTAGATTCAAGGAGTTGTCAGCCATGAGGTATCTTTTCCTAAACATACTCAACTCCCATTTAGATGAAGCATATTAACAGCCTGTCTGGAAACTGTACACTGTAGTCAACAGTGCTGCCTGTTGACTGTAGTGCTTTCACTGCAGCAGAACAAGATGTCTGTACTTAAAACCCCAAATCAAAACCAACTTCAAGCACAATCACTGCTAGATGAAGAGAGACCTAGAATGCTTCTGGTAATACGGACACAATAAATAGTACAGCATTTACCATCCGCCAAGGTCTGCCTGATGTGAAACCTCAGGGCTAAGCATGTTGGTGGATCCCTGGAATAATCTTTTTGGATGATCTTCTATCTCCATTACACCTTTGGTAAGAGATAAGGAATGATAAAACATTACCAGTCAGTGCAACTAAAATCTACCTTTAGTGAATAGCAAAGAGAACAGAGGTTCATTCTTACACAACAGAATGAGTATTATTTTAGACGTAAACCAGAAATTTCATGCTGAAATTTTAAGGACTGTTTCTTGGCAACATTTTAGTCCAAACTTCAATAAAATTTAGTGAGCTATGAACTGTGTTTAGAAGTCAGCTATTTACTCTACAGGAGTGAAGAACAATCCTCTTGTTCCAGTTTATTCAGCTGTCAGTTCACTGACTGGCTCCATCAAAGCAGAGAAGCTGACAGTAAGGAAGCTTCTTTTCTTCTTGCAATCAGTAAAAACAAGGTTCAGGATTACCACTAAACTTATGCATTGAGTTGGACTTCCAAATACTCTAGAAGAAGGGAGGATAGATACATGCTTAAACAGGCTATGACAGAACTCAGATAAAAGTTGTCTTGGAGCCAGAGTGTTCTGTTACAAAGGTGAAGCACAAAGATATAAAACCAGATGCAATAAATAACCAGAAGTTGAACTTGAATAAAAACAGGGAGATTGGGAAACATTTCCCAATAAGGCAGCAAAGGTGTTGATACAAGGTTTCTCCATCAGCTTCTGGTTCTGAAGGGTGATTATTGCATCTATAGTACCTGTGTGCTGTGCTAGCCAGGGCTTCCAAAACATTTTACTTGGTAATATACCATGAGGTGTATTTCTTGTTTTGTTAAGCAGGTTACATCCATTTCTTATCAGATCTATATGACTATAGAGGAGTCTTTATGATCATTATGTTATCAGGTATATATGTATATATGATCATTATGTTGTCAGATATATAGGACCCTGTTATGATCATTATGTTATCAGATCTATATGATTATACAGACATAACAGAGAACCATTAGAACAGACCAATCTGCTTTATCTCTGTAATCAGTTCTATTCATTTGGTCCCCTGTAATACCTTCTATTTCTAGGCACTCTTTCAAGTATCAGACAACTGAAGAAAATTATGAGGAAAGCTATACTCTACTTGATAAAGTTTACAAGCTGGCCTATTATATCAGCCCAAACCAAACACTGTACCTTTTCTTTTTATTGACCCCAGAACACTTGGTCGAATGCAGTTAATTGGACTCTGGCTTCTCCTGCTAAAAGAAGGCATATGCTATATTTATTGCCATTAACAAAGGAAGCTTGAAAACATGTAAAGCATTAACAGATACTTGGATAACAAACTATTAAATGGAAAACACTAAGAAAATAGGCATTGTAACAGCTTATGCAATGTGTCATGCTCCCCCTTTTTCATGAATATATGAAGTTGTATTTGTGATCAGAAATCAATTGTGTCTAAGAAACTCTGGCATTTTAAAAGCCTTCTGTGAACAAGCTACGCTGATCTTCCATTATTGATAGGAGCTGGTACTGACCTTGAAAATCTCCGTGTTGGACTTGGACTGGGACTTGGAGGTAACCCAGTGCTGCTCACCAAGCTTTGCAAAGATGGTGAGAAACATTGCTGAGAGGAAAACAGCTTCTGTTACTTATGTATAAACACTGTATCACACCCATAGAGTAACAACTGATCCTTGCTGGGGGTAAATAAGCAACCCATTATTGATGCACGGACCCCTAAAACTAGAGATTCCAATCTCATGCAGAAAACGTGTAAGTTGAGAAGGATTTATTTCACTGTAGTTGGGTTAAATGGCTTTAACCTTGGGCCAGAGGGGAGACTGAGATGAGCTCCATTCCATGACTCTGAAAACAGGAATGTACACTCCTTCCTCTTAATTCCAAGAGGAAGGCAAATAAAGAATAAGGTTTACTAACCACGTATTAACAGTTGAACACTCCACAGAATTTCACACCCCCCAAGATGTGCATCTGCTGGCTGATACTTTCTGGTTTAGGGCTTTAGGGGTGGTTTTGTTTCTTTAGTGTCTTATTTGTGAGGCAGAAAGGAGCAGGTGGCTTCATCTTTTGCTACCAATTTGGTTGGATTTATTTAGCACTACTCAAGATAAACCCAATATTGCCACATTTTGCTCACCTTCCCTATTCCTCTAGTAGGTGAAGGAGCTGGAGAAACCGGGACAAAGTCCACTTGCTTTGGTGATGAGGATTTCTCAAAATCATTGTCACTCTGGAAACAGTACATAAAATTAATCTTAGGAGTGAGTTCCTCACCATGAAAAGGGCTGAACTGAGTAAGTTATCCTCCATCACATTAATCACCTTTAGGTAGCCATTTATGAGCTTATGCTTAGCAACAACAAAAAAAGCCTTAAGCATCATTAGGGGAGTATCAGAATATGGAAAATTTGAACAGGCAGACATCCATGCAACTTCCTTTTCATGGATGCAAAGGAACCCAACACGTATCCTCAAACAACTGATCATTCTATGCCTTGTTAGTGTGAAAAACTGCTGATCAAAAGCAGCAATATACAAACACCTTAAGTGTAGGTCAAGCTAATAAAGAAAATGTTGACATGAGAGTCTCTAGTGTCCTGATACTGATAACAGAAACATAAATTAAAGCATGAACACATTACCAGGCTCAAGCTCTCCTCCCATGAGTGGCTCATCTGCATTGCTACTTGCACTTCTCTATAAAGAAGAAAAGAAATGTATTGTCCCACGTCCACAGTAGACTTCATGAAGCATTCCAGTTCACCTTGATGCTTACCTTTCATGTACTGTTTCTCTGTTCAGCAAATTCATTCCCTCTTCCTAAAAGATGAAAAATGAAGATAAACACACAAAAAAGCACCTTCCTACAGCAATTCAGCTCTGGTTTCATTTCACTCTACTATGCAGCAAAATTAATCCAACTCAGTTAAGCGACAATAACCTCAAGCTCTCACTACATGAAAAGGGGCGAGGGGAAGAGGATGGGTAAAAGATGTAGCAAGAGAGAGACCATCACATAAGAAGTGCTTATAGGAGCTGGTTGTTTCTCAAGCAGCCTTTTTGTTTTCATTACTATCCAAGAAGTAGTTACAAAATGGAACAATGAAGCAAACCTCCCGCTCATGCTGGAGTAACCTTATGCATGGTGGTATTTCACAAAGTGGAAACTAGTACAGATCATCCTCAAAAGCATGGCTGGATTCTTACCCTATTCTATGGATGAGTAACTAACTAGGCACCTGCCATCATCTCATTTGCAATACAGTGTATTTTACGTAATGCATTTGGGATTTAGTGTTTTGTTCCTAAACCATCCAAAAACGTATTGAAATGGACTGAAGATGTAAAATCACACTAAATATTCAATCCAAGTTAAAGTACAAACCTGACTATTGCTCTCCTCCTAGGTAGACACCATTCCTTCAAATTAGCTGAATGCTGCTCAGCTTGGTGAGTGAATGAGGAGATTCCCTAATTCAGCCCAAGAACACAAGTTCAACAAAGCATTTGCCCAATGTTGCTAACAGTAACATTGTTCAACTATGTGATTATTTGGCAAGATTTGAAAGAGGTCAGAAGCAAATTACACAGGTTCCCATCTGTGCCAGGAAGTATATAGGCTATGGAATTCCAACTTGGGAATTCAGCGATCAAACACAAATTAGGAGATGTCACTGTTGGCTTTAACAAATGTATGGAACAAGCAGGAATCCAGATATATTTTCAAAAGAATTGGATTATCAAACTTTAAGTTCATGTCATATAGCAGAGCCATAGTAGTTCATTCTATGATTCAATCCCTTGCTCTCACCACACTTATAGATTAATCCCACACTTTATTATGCAGATAAAAACAACCCTAAAAATTACCCGAGTGCTTCAGTCTCTTTAAGACAACAGATTATTTCCATAATGAAAGCAAACAGTTATTTTCTTCAGGATTACTATGCATGCACCTTCACTACCCAAGATGGGAAGCAAAGTGCCTTCCATCACTTCAGAGATCAGACCCTGAAAACACCCTCTGAAGCATTAAATTGCTTTCTTAACTTTTCACCCTGTAAAAATCAAGCCTCCCCATTGAAAACCAGCCAGCTAAAAATATATATGTATATAAATAAAACCAAGCATCTTCAAGGAAATCTTATAAACATCCTATGGTCAAAAAGCAGACTTAGAAAATGGAGGAGCCACAAGATGCTGAGCTTGTTGATTTGAAAACTCGAGCGGTTTGAATGTGGGCAGCAGCGCTATTTAAGCCTACTCAGATATCTTCCACCTCCCCAAGTGTTTGCTCTGGTACCCTTCCCCCTCTGCTCATGCTGTGATAGCACAAATGCCATTACCTGGATAATTATACAGATGAAAAACAGCAAAGCAAGAAGAGCCCAAACTTATTCTTTCAGCCTCCTTATCCAGGCCATTTTCTGGCAGAATAGAAGTGTGCCAACACAAGTTAAGGAACACTTTGCACTGGTTGCGAACCTTTAAGCTGGCACCACTGCCAAAAACTTGGTGAAACTTTACCCTAAGGGTTTACATGAAAGATTTCCTTTCCAAAATGTCCTTTTCTAGACTCCTCCTTCTGCTCCAATCTCCTTTCTGCATGAAATTTGGAGCTATGCAGACAGGATCCAGCTTTGACTTTTGAAACACCTTGAAGTGGCACTGCAGACACAGTTTCAAAGTAAAATCAGTTGTCACTTGAAGGACATCACACAACAACTGCAAAAAAGCCCAATCACCTATAAAACATGCAAAATGAAATAATACTAATTAGAACCTGTGCTTACCTGTTTGATTTGATGAAGACGGCTGCTGGGAATACGGATAGGCGATGATGGCACAAACTGCAAAACAAAGTCATATACAAGTGAAAACCACTTAGAAACTGCAGGAGAAGGGAGGGAAAGGCACAGGAATGTCAGAATCCACTCCATAGGGCTATCTCAGACTAAGAATTAAGAATTAAAACATTCATAGTATATAGAAACTATACCAATTACTTGCAAGAACATGATGCTAGTTAGCATCAGCCAGGCTTTCACTTCTCTATAGAATAAAGCTGCTTTCAAGTAGCACATTACCACCCTTAATGTATATTGTTGCATAAACTTCTTCACTAAAGTGATCCAGATTATTTTAAGTAATCTAGAAGGCTTTTCAATAGATCATAGAATCCCATACTGGTTTGGGTTGAAGGGTCCTTAAAGCTCATCCAGTTCCAACCCCTGCCACAGGCAGGGACACCTTCCAACAGAGCAGCTTGCTCCAAGCTCCTGTGGCCAACCTGGCCTTGAACACTGCCAGGGATGAGGCAGCCACAGCCTCTGTGGGCACCCTGTGCCAGCGCCTCAGCACCCTCACAGGGAAGAGCTTCTTCCTTTAAAAATCCAAAGCCAAAACACAATGTGCAAAAAGGTTTCTGGATTGTTGTCTGCCTACAAATACCTGCTTTGACAGGTGAAAGAATCAGCTATTAGAAGGCTAACATGAGTTAAATATCTTCCTTATGGTTTCTCAAAAGCTGCTTCAACCAATCCAGGTGAAATCAGAGAGGATGTCACTAGAAATGGTCTTCTGATAATTTTGTCCATTTTGCATGCAGATCTCACTGGAATGCTATGATCTAAAACTGCATGGTCAAAACCAAGCAATTAAAAGAGATACTTTCTCAAAATATAATTGCTCTTCATGTATTTCCCATCCCTCAAATGTTCGCCTCTCAGTTGACTTTTGTTATTAACCCATTCAGGGATCAAAACTTCAAAGCTAAAGCTTTGACTAGAGGTTTAATGTCTCTGTAAGCTGACAAGATGTCTTCTTAAATCCAGTGTGTTGGGCAAGTAAGGTTTGTATTATTACTTAGTGTTTCTACGATTTATGCAGTAGGAGGCTTCATCTGCTTCACAACACATTACCAGAGCTCTTCATCATGCTCAAGCTGGAGAATTAATGAACATTCAGTTAACCATTTACTGCACCATCTTCTCATCAGTGCCATGGAGAACACAGAGATTCTGCTGCCTTACACAACAGGTTATGGTAAGTTATCATAGACTATTAATGCTTCTTATATCCAGAATCCTCCCTCTAAGCCAAATATCAAGACTTCACACCCTTCTCACAAAATATACTAGCTTATTGGACTCACAAGATGATGTTTCAATGTTTCTGCCAGAATGCAGTCTTCTTAATATACACCACCAAAGTCTAACAGCTATAATGTTCTGATCTGCTACTTCTGAAGTCCAGTTTAGGTCAGTTTTGCTATTACAATGGATAGGCTCCCTAAAAGCCTAATAAAAATTCCTCCAAGCTGTACCAGCAAATGTGGACCTTGAGGTGACCTTGATTCTCACACAGAGAAAAGGATTTGAACAATAGTACATTCCTGCCTATTCACTAGGGCACTCCACAGTAAAATGCATTTGTTCCACTCATTATGTTCTAATTTTATGAGTGTGATCCACATGTTTTAAAGTTTGACATTAACAAAGCATATACAAAGCCAGCAGCTTGCAGTATAAAATAGAAATCCTAAAAAGACAATTTTCTTCTGCAGGATCTAATGCAGTTACTAAACTCACCAACTCTGAGGATCCTACATCTTGTTCCCAACAAGTCACCACCTTTCTTTGCCTATGCTTAAAGCTTTCTTCTCCCTTGTTTGCAGTCCTTTGATTTAATTATTGTGAAAAGAAACCTCAGCCCTTCTAAAAGCAGACTGAACTCACTGGCAAAATGATGCTACTCAAATCCCCAGTGCTTTGAGAACACAAAGCCATTACAAACTATCAGACTATGAAAGGGACACCTTCCCCATTGCCTTTCTCCAGTATGTCAGATAAATCTTCTTTGCTGAAGGTAAAGTTTCAGAGGGCTCACTGCCAAGGGGAACAGCCACCTGCCCTAGCACCTCTGCCCTTCCACTGCTGTTCTTGCAGTGCCCCCTGCCTTCTGGCAGTACATCATCTGTGGGGACACACAGTGCTACCTGACAGGGAGCTGACTGAGCTGTACAGTAAACAAACACAGAAAATGCTGAAATAGCACTTAAATATCTAACTACAGGCTAAAATGCTTTGCTTAAACAACAAAATGGGATCTCCAACCACACAAACAAAACAGAAACCACTGAAACACTTACTCACTAGATGCCACTCTTGTCTTCTTGAAAGGAAACGAAGAGCAAGACACCGAGCCTAGTTGACCCTTCCTTGGCAATGACATGCAGTCACAGAAACCTGCAGGTTAAACCCCAGGCAAATGGCACAGCTGCCCCTGCAGTCATTATAAAAGATGTCTATGTAGATATACAGAGAAATGTTACCAAAGAGATAAAACAATATTATCCTCTGTGAGGATGGTGAGGCAGTGGCACAGGTTGCCCAGAGAACTGTTAAATGCCACATCCCTGGCAGTGTTCAAGGCTGGGCTGAATAGAGCCTTGGGCAACATGGTCTCGTGTGAGGTGTCTCTGCCCGTGGCAGGGGGTTGGAATTGGATGATCTTAAGGTCCTTTCCAACTCAAACCAGTCCGTGATTATACGATCCTGCCACTCTTATTGACTCCAATAGTCTATTCTGTCATTACTATATAAAAGACAATTTAAGGGAAGAGTATCACCACCTGTTTTTTTTAAACATCAGAAATTATGAATACAGTGAATACTGAACAATAACACATCTACCTAATCAGTTTTCCTTATAAAGCACCCTTCTTATTCTTAGAATATCTGTTTGCATTTCATAAACAAAGTTATGATCAGAATAAAATACAAGTACCCAAGTTTCCAAGCCCCAATGGTCTATAAATAACATTACTCTATATGCACGGTGCATTAATGACAGAATTAGAGCCTTGTTACTGAAAACATGTGCTGTTAGTTTCACAGACTGCAATCTCATTTTCTCCTTTAACCCTGTTTGGACCTAATGCAGTTGATTTAATCATTTCCTTACCAGACTGTGACGGTTCATAACTGTGGTGCTGTTCCTGCGGGTCCGTAGAACGCTGGCCTGGAACACTTGTGAGTTATCACTGTGAAAAGAAACACTTGTCAGATGCAAAAGCCATTTCCTCCCTAGCAAAAAGCACCTCTTAATTGAAGCTCAGTTCCAAATGCTGTGACAGCTCTCATTTCAAGACAAAGCACTCCAGAGGTAGGCATGGAAGAACTCCTGCAGCTCATCGGCACAGAGTGAAAAACAAATTGCTCTTTCCCCGTGTCCCAGCTACTTTAAGTCATGATTTTAATTAATCACCCTCAGTGTTCAGAATAACTCTAAAACTGTAAAGACTGATGATCTTGGTGGGAATTTCTGACATTTGGAATGGCTGCATCATTCAACAGAATGAGTTTATAAACGACATTCAACCAGTGGCTGAAGCCAGATTCAATGCTACATATAAAATAGGATCAAAAAAACCCCAAACAGTATCTTGATAAACCTTATTGCTATGAACATTCAATTAAAGTGCTAAATGCTTTTTGTAAGAGTTTAAATTTAACCTACAATAAAAGCAGTTATTAAAGCTTTAAGGCTTTTGACCACAGCCATTGCTTCCCTAACGAGGAAGCAGCACATAAGCTGAATAACACAGGATTAGTTATTTGATATAAAATAAGCTCCTTTTAAGAGGCAGAGGAAAAAAACCTGCAAATATCCTTACTCTTAATCTCCCTTGCAAAAGCTGGTCACATCACACACCTTTCACAGAAAACACGGTTCCCAGTAAAAACCAATCTTATTTGGCACGAAAAAGAGTCAAAAGTTCTGCGAAATGTAACTTCCATGACCTAAAGCATTCCACTTCAAAAAGTTCTTTGGCTCTATGGTAACTCATTCTCCAAGCTCCTTACTAAGTCTGTTACTGAAGAAGTCAAAACAGGAGGCAGAGTAGCAAAAGCTGTTCAACAGCTTTTGTTTCAGTTTACCCTGCGAAGCCATTCTGGGAAAAACTGAAGTTTCTTGCCAAGAGCTGCGATCTTGCAACAACAATATTCTGCTGGAAAATTCCTAACAAGCAAAACACTGCAACCACCTCAAATCAGCTCAATGGCGTTTCAGCTCCATTCATATACACACCTAATGCATAGCGCAGGCACAGCGTTAAGGGAAGAGCTCAGGCTTTGGTTACAGCATGGTTATGGGATGCCTTTTTTAAGGAGTCAATGGTCTCAGTTTGTAAAAAAACAAATTACAAATGGGTGAGGTTATAAAAGCATCTCATCTCAGTCACATAACCAGTTTACCTGCTCAGCCATCTGCCTGAGGAATGACTGCCATTCCCAATACTTGTATATTGCATCAAAACATAAACTGAGAGTTGTTCCTTTACAATTATCGTTACACACAGTGAATATTAAAAGAATCACCATGTTTATTTAGCATTAAATTCTGACTGCATAAGCAGTAACATTTCCTCTGAACAGTAACAGACTGTTAATCATTTTGGTACAAAATATTTATGAGGTTGGTTCAGCACTTGCTAACATGCTCCTCACAGAAACATGAAGTTTAAGGAGGTTGGGGGGTACTACTCATGTGTTATACTGTTTTACAATGTTTATTGTCAATGAACTCTCCCAAGCTGCAGACATACTACCAGGAGCAGCATGGGAACCACCTCGAAGCAGCCACAGCACGTAGCAGAAGTGGGTATCTCCCAGCTTCATGACAACCCAGAGGAGAAAAAGAACAGCACATTGAGTTATGAACTTACCCAAACACAAAGGTATACCTGAGACCATACACACCTGAGAGCTTTCCGCGGCTCTCCCCTGTCAGCTGAAGGCAAACATCCAACCCCCCTTGCAAACACAACCAGAGGCCTACGGCAAAATCCAAGCAAACGTACCTACATGTGTCTCTCCCAGTATTACACAGTAACAAAACGAGTATCATCCAGAAAAACTCCAGGATAACTGAAGTAACATTTTACACTAAATGTAAAACTTGTGCATCCTTCAACGTCCCTTACAGCGACCTTCCTAAATTCACTCAACAGCTCTGACAGGATCTACTGTTTATAGTCACATACGGTACAGCGATTTGGTTTTTTTTTGGTCAGACCTGAACCTTTAAATCAGAGAGACTGCTCCTTTACAACACGGGCCACAGCCTTGACGCGGCACACTGCGCGTTCCTCAGCTACACAGCACACGGCAAACCTACACAGACACACACGCAGCCTGACCGCGCTGCTGGGCCGGGCCGGGCCGCGCTCACCTGAGCCCGTGGATGAGCGGAGCGCTGTTGGATCTCCTCAGGCCACCCCCGTCGCTCGGGGCCGCGGCGCTCCCCGGCGGCAGCTCCAGGTCCAGCTCCATTTTCTCCTGAGCCATCGCGCCCGCCGCGGCTCCGCCTGCTCCCGCTCCGCCGCGATGCCCATTCACTGTCGGCGGCCGCAGCGGCTCCGCATGCCGCCGCTGCCCCCGGCCCCTACAGGCCT
>JASSUY010012657.1:22703-46627 GCA_032466535.1 Forpus xanthops | reverse complement strand
AGCTGCATCTCAGTAATTTTCCATTACTACTGTTACAAAGCCATCACACTTAACATTACTTAAAATTGATTCTAAAGATTTATATTTTCATTTTGTAATTTTGTAAGCCCCACTTTCTCACCACATATATTTTTGTTTCCTATTTGTTCCTTGTCAAACCACCTTGATCTCTCCCTTTCTCCACCCTTGGTTTGTCCGTAAAATATGTAACAATTGCTGTTCAATCAAAATATTCTTCCCCTGCAGCCCATATTGAACTCCATCCCCTTGCTGGAAATGACCTCTCAGTCTGTGGGTTGATGGAGACCCTCTGACAGATGTCCTCTGGTCCATGGGCTGATGTTTCCTTGGGAGAAACATGTTGGGACTGGTTGAGGATCACATCTGTGGTGGGGTCACTGAAGCTCTGCTCTTCTTGCCTTGGATTCTCCGCAGTGGGAATGAGCTTTTGGGATGCTGGTCGCTCTCCTAAAATGACATGAAAGCAGGCAAGACAGGTTGTTATTGGAACTTGCTATCTTCCAATGCTCCTCAGGACTCCTTTTTGTGTGGAGGCCAGCTTTTTATCACATTAACTAACCAGCAGCCTAACCTTAAATCTTGCAAAGTCAGTGGAAGAGTGGGTGTTCCTGTGAGCTTTGGATCAGGATCAAAAAGCCTCCTGGCAGCACTTTCAGCTGCCTAGGAGATATAATCTAGCAACTTAATATTTAAGAGATGTCCCCTTGGAATGCCTGTGTTGTCAAAATGAAGGTATATGAAGTAGGATCTCACTGCAAAATTAAATTATACTTCAAACAAATAAAGCAGGCAAAGGCTAGCATGCATTCATGAAGTCAGCAACAGTACACTGTATACAAAACACTTCAATGAGGTGAGAAAAGAGGGGAATCAGTCACTGATTTTTTTTACAATAATATGGGCATAGAATAGAGATTGTTTTCTTCTAAGTAGAGACATTGTTTTCTTCTAACCTCATGTCCTGGTTTCAGCAGTAGCAGCCATTTTTCTCCTTCTTAATAGGTGGTGCAGTGCTGTCTTTTTTGACTTTCAGCCTAGGAACAGCACTGGTAACACCGATGTTTTTAGTTGGTGCTCAGTAATATTTACCCTGACCAAGGACTTTTGGAGTCTCATGCTCTGCCAAGGAGGATGGGAAACTGGGAGGAAGCAGAGACAGGACACCTGACCCAAGCTATCCAAAGAGTGATTCCATATCACAGCATGTCATGCCCACTATATAAACTGGGGGCAGTTACCCTAAGGTTAGATCACTGCTCGGGTCAGGCTGGATATTGGTCGGCAGGTGATGAGCGGTTGCATTCTCTTCCCTTGTTATTTCCCCTATCATTTTTATTATTATTGGTGGCAGCAGTGTTACTGACGAACCTTGGTTAAGAAAAACCTCGTAACACCAATGTAGTGTTAAAAGAGAGGCATCCTTTATTACAGCACTTGATGCATGGGGGATCTCTCCTCCAAGCGTGCATGACCAGGGTTCAAAATGTTCAGACAATTATTCATAAGATTTTTACATATCCATACATCCCATTCTATATTCTAGGTTTTGATTGGTCACAACAAACATGCACCATATGCTAATTTCTACACATGAGCACAAACTTTTTCTATTGTTCTAAATTGAGTCTTGGGTGTAATTTGAGTAGGGTGCTTTTGAGTGGGAGGTCGCAGCTGGAATTACCCTTCACCTACATTCTCATTTTCTTGTCAAGTTAAATACAATCATTTATCTTGAAAGAATACCTATTCTTTGGTTCTTTATTTTAAACACTTTGTTGAGACGCTATTGGCCTCTTGGGAAGGGACTATACAATGGTAACATAGGTAACAAAACTTCACAGTTATAACTAATTACCTAGTTACAAAATCTGTTTCAGTTCCAGGGTTACAGCAGCAGTGGTTTGTGTTATACCTTACCTACTGGACTGTTCTTATCTCAACACCTGGGAACTACATTCTTTTGATTCACCTTCCCATCCCTCTGGGAGCAGGGGAAGAAAGAGGGAGGAGTGAAGGAGTGGCTGCATAGTTTCTGGGTTGCTGGCTGGGCTTAAACCATGACACCTCACTAGACTGATGTATCCAGATACACCCTTTATCAGGCAGTGCCTGGGAATGCCTGATGAAATACAGTTACAAGTTTATGCATGTAATATATTCTATCTCCCATCTACATAGATAATTATGAATTGGTTCTAAGTCTTTGAAACACTTTCCTGCATGTTAGGATGACTATTTCTTCTGTGTTTGCTTTATTCATCCCTCAGCACAGTTGCAGTCAATAGTCAGTGTGGACAGGTAGTATGAATAAAAAATATGTACTTCAGAGGACTGCTGCAAGGCTTTCTTGCACTTTTTACTGTCTTGTCTACTTATACTGTAATTTCTTCAACTTCTGAATGTTACCATAGGACAGACAACACTAATAATATAGATAAAATAAAAAGATCTCAAAGCTGAAGAGGGAAATTTTGACATTTTCTATAACATCATGAAACATCAAATGAGATGAATCAGGAGGAAAGAAACCAACCAGCCAAGCAAAAAATCATATTCGCTCTGATACTTCTTCAGGGCTTTTATAAATAAGCACAATTTTACCTTGATATAGCTGACACAAAAGTGTAGAAAGCGTGCCACTATTTCGTTTTCATTATTAGATTTCTGTATTAATTTTTCGTGAATAAATTATGAAATAATTAACATAATGACTAGTGACTTTAGCACCTGAGACTTACACAGTAGCGCTTTGTGTAGTAAGTAGACTTCACATTTTGAATTCTTGCATTTCATTGGAGAAGTCCTCTTATTTCACCTTATGACTGAAGTGGAATGCAATGCATCGCGTGGAAATCTAAGCTCCTCCAACTCCACAGTTGGATTTGGGATATGGGTTGTATTTTCCCTGTAAGAGTGGTACAAAAAAGGTTGCAAATCCTAGCACACCAAATTTGTCTTCTCTCACTAGCAAACTAACACCTTACATCCTCTTAATGTACTTACAGGGTGGTGGCTTTTCAGAAAGCTCTCCATACTTGCATCTCATGATCATCTCATGATTGCTCATGAAGGCTTACAGTCCCATGTAAATGTTTCCCTTAATACTACTTCTCAGTATTTGGTCATGTTATCACTTTGTGAAATTTCCTGCTGAATTTAATGACAGGAAAGGTAACTTGGTTTAGTTAATATATTCCTTCTTCTCCTAGCCACCATCTGAAATGGAATAATTTGCAATAAATTCTTTTAAAAGCTATCAGCTTTCCTGCACTCTTTTTAATATAGATATACTTTCCTTTCTCACCAGTTCTGCAGGGTGCTTTTAGAGCCTCTTGTTCTTATTTCGCTGCTCTCTAGCCAATGTTTTTTAAAGATCATATCATGATGTTGTTACTCTCACCTTCACTTCAGCAACTTCCCATTTTATAGAGTCAGTACAGAAGAGTTTACCTGTCTCATGGATATCTCCATCTTCTCTTAAATGATTTCTTCATTAATTTCAAAACCTTCCTTTATGCTGCTCCCAACAGGCCTCTTGATAGTTAAATATTTCTTTTATCATTAGTTATGATGCTTTGCTCATTCTTGTATTAGTCACAAAAAGAATTCTTCCTTGAGTTTTACTCACTGTTTGTCTTTGGTGGCTTAGAGTAAATCAGAGCCATAGTAGTTCCCTTTTCTTATTCCCTTTTAACATTAGGCAGAGATTTTCAGTCTGTTTTCATGTAACATCCAAACTAGTATTTATACCTTTAATATGAAATTAATTTCCTGACTTTTTTCCTTGCTTGTCTCCCTGAAAAAACTGTATTCTTCTATATGTGTCAGATGTGCAGCATACCCCACCAAATCTCTGTGATGACAGCTGAATTACCTTTTTGATCATGAATTAAGATTTGAAGTACCTCCTTCTGCTTCTCTGTTAATAGTTTACAGACACCTGGGATACTCTAATTATTCTTTCTATAAATCTGTTATGAATAAAGTCCATGTTCTCTCCTTCCCCATAAATCTTAAACTTTAATTCTGTGTTTTATATATATTCCTTCAGATTTTAGTTTATTCCATTAGAAAAGTGATAATTTTAGCTCTTCTAAGTGGTACAATCTGTAATAAATTCAGAGAAATTGGAATTGTACCAATATTAAATCTTTAGAATTCATAAGATAATTAGGACAGCAATCTTTTCTGACTTGAACATATGTCTGCTGATGATTTTTAAGAATTATTATTACATTATTATTTGGGTTATTATGCTTACCACTATAAAGACAACTACGATAGAACTGTGCCCATACTGTAGTGAAGGCATTCAGTTTTCTCTTTAGAAACAATAATAAATTTTGTCAGTTTTTTAGGCGTAAGCAATTTCCTTGAAGAGTGCAATTAATTTGTAAGAAAACCTCAGCCAACTTTAGACATTGCGGTATAAAATCGCAAATCAGAAACTTGTAGAAAAATAATACTTGTCATAAAACTATAACAATAGCATGCAAAGAAATTGAAAAGCAACACATAAATAAATTACCATGGTGTAATTCTTGGTGCTATGGTTAATATTATATCAGCATTTCCATTATAAACCCCATTTTTCAAGGTATATGAATCAGCTACAAAAATTCTAAAAAAAAGCTTTCTAAGCCTAGAGCTGGAAGGTCTTGCCCTAGAATGAGTTTTGATTATAATATTGTAGAGGAGAAATACCAACTACTCTTCGTGAAATGACTGGCTCAGTGCTGAGATGAAAACAAGGTATCGGTTTGCAAATATAATTTGCACTTTTTGAACTGAAACTGTAGTTGTGGATTGTCATGGTTTAAGCCCAGCCATAAATCAGTCACAGTTTGCTAGCTCCCTTCCCTTCCTCCCCCAGCTCTGGAGGAATGGGGAAGAGAATCGAAAGAATGTAACTCCCATGGGTTGAGATAAGAAAAGTTCAATAACTAAGGTATAACACAAACCACTATTGCTACCACCAATAATAATAACAATAATAAGAGAAATAAATAACAAGGGAAGAGAATACAACCACTCACCACCCACCAACTGATACCTAGCCTGACCTATCAGTCAACTAAATCTTCTGGGTCCCTGTCCCCAGTTTTTACATCCTGGGCATGACATGCTGTGGTATGGAATAACTCTTTGGTTAGTTTGTGTCAGGTGTCCTGTCTCTGCTGCCTTCCAACTTCACCTCCTCCCTGGCAGAGCGTGTGTCATGGGTTCAGCAACAGCAGACATATTTCTCTTTTTCGTAGTAGCTGATGCAGCACTGTGCTCTTGATTTTTGGCTTCGGAACAGTGCAGATAACACCAATGTTTGTAGTTATGGTTTAGAATGTTTAGGCTGGCCAAGGACTTTCTGAGTTTCATGCTCTGCCAGGGAGGAGGGGAAGCCATGAGGAAGCCAGAGAGAGCAAAGATAGGGCACCTGACCCAAACTGACCAAAGAAGCATTCCATACCACAGCATGTCATGCTCAGGATGTATTGAGCAGAGACCCAGAAGGGTGGAGGGTGTGCACTGTGTGGTCAGGCTTGGTATCAGGTGATGGGAGGGTGCACTGCTTGGGTGGACTGGGTGGAAATTTGTTGGTGAGCTCTTGTATTCTTTTGTCATCACTACGGGTGGTAGTAGTAGTGATTTGTGCTATACTTTAGCTACTAAACTGTTCTTATCTCAACCTGTGGGAGTTACATTCTTTCAATTCTCCTCCCCATCCCCCGGGACTGGGGAAGAAAGACAGGGGAGTGAGTGAGCAGAACTGTGTGAGGGCCTTAAACCACGACGGCATGAGACTCAGGAAGTCTTTAGTCAGAGTAAACATTACTGAGCAGCAACTAAAACCATCGATGTTCCCAGGCTGAAAGTCAAAAAAGACAGCGCTGCACCAGATACTGAGAAGGAGAAAAAACCTGACTGTTACTGCTGAACCCAGGACAGGGATGCAGCCATAAAATTAACTTTTTGTCCCATCATTCAGCTACTTGCTATATCACCTTCAAAACAATGGGAATGCAGCAAAATGGTTTCTGTGGAGAGTCTGCAGAGTGTCTTTGAGTGAAAGATGTTATACTGGCATCTTAAATCTCACTATCTGCCCTACATACTCCTCTGTGAGAAAAACTTGCTGAACTTAGCTTCACATCACAAAGGAGACAAAATATATATGTAGTTGAGTAACTGCTGCAAGAATATATTGGTAGAAGATCAACATTGTGAAGGCATTTAAGCAAAGATTTAGCAAAGCAAACCTGAAAACAAAACCTTTTTAGTGCAGATGAATTTTGTTGGATTATTTTCCTTTCTAGGTGTTGAGAGAAGATACTTATTTACCATTTTTTGTTTATACAATACTTCCTTGATTTAGACTATGTCATATCTAAATAATGGAGTAATAAGTAATAATTTGGGGAATGAATTATACAATGGGAAAATATTAAGGGAGAGTACCATATATGCTTTACCTGTACTTACTCTGCAGCTTTCTGTTGCTATTGAACACAGACTGCTGAATTGCATAGATCTTTGGTCTGACTAAATGTAACATAGGCTTGTTTTTACTGACTTTTGGGAATAACCCTAGTAAGATCCATTCCCTGATAACATTTTTGAAGGTAAGTGGTCAAAATATTTCAAAATCAGATCAAGGAATAAAATAAGTTCTGAAGGAATGATCTGGATACCAAGAATCCAGTCATAAGAGCCATATGAGTTGCCTAATTGTAGGTGTTTTGTGTAATTTTAAAAGGTCTAGGGTATTCTTGATGCTCTCCAGCTGCCATTCATCAGGTGATCAGGTTTGCCATCCTATGTGACTGTCTTGGAAACTCTGTGGTGCACTAGAACCCACTAGCAAACTGGGTTTAGGCATTAATGATTCTAACTAACCTTAGTCAACTTATCACCTTTCAGTTTCAACGCATTACTTAACTTTATCCTCTTAGGCTAAGGTTCCAGGACACTGCACTTACCTTAATGGACTTCATGAGGTTTGCACAAGTCCAGCTCTCAAGCCCATCAAGGTCCCTCTGGATGGCATCTCTTCCCTCTATCATGTTGGCCAGCTTGGTGTGGTCAGAAAACTTGATGAGGGTTTGTGAGGTCATTTTTATAGGTCATTTATATAGGTGATCTTTTAATCTCCAAATTTTCAATAAGAAATAAAATTTTGCTACATCTGGTATTTCTCAGTGATTTTGTTTACAAAGCCTCTCATTATTACCTACTCTCCCAATGTGAACGTTAGAATGTGAATTACATTAGTGTGATTACATTTGCATTAAACACATGGTTAGTTTTTTATAAAGTACAAATGCTTGCAATTTTATGACACACCCTCATGAATTATAAAATGATGTATAATAAAACTTTGCTTGATTTCGTAATTACCTGTTGTTAACCCTGACTAATTAAATATTCAGCACAGACATGTTAATCCTGAAAGTTCTCTGGCACCCTCTCTTCTCCTCTCTTGACTCTTTTTATTACATTCCATTGAGTTTCAAGTTGTTTTATAGAATCTGTAGAAAGAAAAATGTTTAACAGCTACAGACATATGCAAATCTTCAAACCACCATACCCAAAGTTAAAAGTGGAAATTTAATATGTACCTATTATTTCTGGCAGGCATATATTAAGTTGCTTTGATCATATTTCTTTACTAAGCTTCCTCATCTGGTTGAAATATAGGCTCTTAGAGCTATTTTCCCCTTTTCATTTTCTTCAGATAGTTAGCTTGTATTTTATATAGCATAATCTTCTAAAATGGGCTGTTTTCTATTTTTCATGAGCATCTCAAGATATTTGGAAATATAAGAAATTTAAGGCTTGAAATATCTTGTTCAAAACAGAAAGTGTGGGAGAAAAATTGCTGTATTGTTGAAGCTTAATTCATACGAATAAAATGTCCCCCTTTGCTATCATTCAAGTTTGTAGCACGGTCCTGAGTGGTTTCAGACAGGAGATAATATTAAAGCATACAGAAGTATTGTTACTTTCATAGCAGGTAAACTAATTTTTTTAAGAATTAGATGTATGACCTAGGCAAACTATTAAGCAACTTATTTTTGCCATAAGAGAGAGAACATTATTTCCCTATGATGCTTCATTTCATCCCAGTGGACATATTCAAGAGGTCTCTAGAGATCAACTCATTTCATCTTTGTTGCTCTGGAGATTAGTTTTGACTTTGGAGGCAACTCGTTTGCCTACACTAAGACATCTAGTTTAGATTCTCCATGTGGTAGCCAACCAGAAAGGCAAGTGGCTTACCCTTCATATTCTGTCAGATTCAAGCTGCATTTTGATATCTCAGATATAGTAGGGAAACTGAAAAGTAGTCAGTAATTGCATTTAAGCTACTGAATCAACTTCAGATGTCTATATTTGAAGCTGGCTAGAGACAGGTAAGAAATATTATGAGAGGTTTCCTTTAGTGATAGGTATAGGTAGGTCTTTTTCCAAGTGGAAACTTTGTTCACCAGAACTGACACAACATACAGAGTAATAAAATCTAAATTTCCATTGCAGTTCTTGGTTTCACAAATTGCTTAAGCTTAAAAAGGAGTGCTGAAACCCCTAAAAAATGTTTCATCATTGGAAAAAAAAAGAAATGCTGTTTGATAAGCTAAAATATATTGGGTTTATTCAGAAAAAACTGCTCCAACACCACAAGCACAAAAAAGGAACTAACCAAGCAGCCAAAAAAAAAAAACCAAAAACCATAAAAAAAACACCCAACCCCCCCCCAACACAAAAAAAAAAAAAAAAAAAAAAAAAAAGAAAAAAAACACAAAAAAACCCCACACCCCAAAGCCTATCAGGATTTAAGTGTTCTCAAAGCACTGCACTGTATATTGAAAAAAAAATTAATTTGAGAAATTATACTCTTCATATCTTTTCTGTGCATGAAACATAACTTCTTTGCCTCTTTACCTGTCTTGATCTCCTCTGCATCACGCTGTTCCCTGTATGTGCAGCTAACCAAAATTTGATTTCTTGTTTTTAAACTACTATAGTACTATCGCTTTCAGCACATTTAGAAGTTTCTTGTACTGTGTAAATGAAAGGGGAGTCAATCATTATGTGTTTTAGCTTTTTATTTCTCAGTTAATAACAATGATCTTTGAGTTTGGTCTTGCAAATTATCATTCATGTGAGCAAAATTAGGCATATGCATTTGTAGGATTGCTGATAATGGAAGCTTTGGCATTGTTAAGTTGCTGTGCAAATGTATAACAATTCTCCTTCTGATTCCTATATTCCCTTCCATATCCTCATACCTTCTTAGACAGCTGAACTGTTAATCATTTTGTATGAAGGCTTAATGCTTTGCCAGTCTGAACTTTTATATATGCTGCTTTTAAATCACATTTAAACTTCAAGTATTTGTTGAAGCCAATTTAGCGCAGAAACTATTTTGGGAATAAAAAGGCTAGTTGCAGTTATATAAGCCCTTGGTTTGAGTTGTTTTCCAACATAACAACATTGGAAAAGACAATAATGCCATCATAAAAACCCATGTGTACAAGCTCATTTGCATCTTTCATGTATCATGAAAATAAGATATTTTATTAAACATTTAAAGTAATTCATTCTCTCTCATATGTTTCTTTTTATTAGCTGCATATAGCTGAAGCATTTTCAGTGCAATCATTACTGTTAGTTCCTGCTTTCTACTCCATATATGCATTCCCCTAGCTTAACTGCCTTGTAGAAAATGTGCCAGTCCATAGAATTATATAGAAGTCAGAAAAATAGTAACAACAAAGATTAAACTAAAAATAATAACTTACATTTTGCATTGGCCTTGCCTTTAAGACTCACAATCAGTACCACACAAACCACTCCTACATGGTTTGATTCTGCATCCTCTGTCGCCAGATTGCAGACACACATTATACTAATGGAAGTGTTATTTCCTCTGATAACCACAGTAATTCATCAGAATATTTCTCCTTCTTCTTGAAATATTTTTTGCCCCAGTCTTCCTGCATTAAAGTAAATTAAACAAATGTAGATCAGTTTTGGTTCAACTCTTTTATTACTTTGTCAAAGTCTTTTAGAGCAAACCTCAAACTCGGTTCTTCTTGTCCTCTGTGGCAACACTCATTGCAAACATCATTAAAGATGTGAGGTCTCTCCCTTAATTAAGAACTAAAAGGTTTCATTTCCTAAAACAAAAGCATGTGGCAGGTTTTATTGATCTGATCTATGTCTCCAGCTGAACACATTAGCTGGGGTTATTGATTACTCCAGCAGTAATGAGATTTGTTCCTCATCAGGTGAAGTACACATTCCTAACATCTTTCCTGAAGAGGCCTGTATGTATATATGCATTCATCAAGATATACAATGAAGGAGGTTTTTAAAGTCTGCATTGCCTATGCATCATTTTTTAAAATTTAACAACAATCATTAGAAAGGTTATTTTCCAGTCATTATCTTGTTATAAATTATTCTCTATGCTAATGATGCATTTAAGAATTAATTCAAAATAAAAAAAAAAGCACAGCATTAATTTTTTGGCTTTTTTTTTTTTTTTAATGCAAGCACATATAGCTATTACTGATTTTAATAACTGAGTAAAAGAACCACACTTTTATGTTAATAAGCAGCTGTGGTAAATAATTGTCTAACGGGATGCATAAGATCTCTCCAGTATTTCGAAGGAATAATTTCAGAACTTATGACTGTCCTAGTAAATGCCTTAAAAACATTTAATTCAAATTTGAATAAGGTTCTGTTATTTAAAAAGAAGCTTCTTATATTCAGTAGTGCTTCTGTAGTCTATATAGGTGTAGTCTTTATAGATAAAAAGAAGCCTAGTGGTGTCTGCAAGCTGTAATTTAGACTGGAAAAGACGAAGATGCAGACAAAAGAGACATTGCAATCAAACAAAACAGGGCTCAAGGGAGGGTACCTCAAGAGTATGCACACAGATAAGAAGTAATGAGAGGACACTGACAGCAGAAACTCTCAGACCCTATCTGGGAAATAAGCTGTGTGTATCTTTGAACTGCCTGTACCTAAATGCTTACAGCATGCAGAAAGACCAGGAGGGATTAGAGGTCTATGTACAAGGGTGTCATTTCTATGTTGCAGGGCTACAGACTCATTGGAATGATGGAGATGTGGTGGGGTAGCTCACGCAGCTCAAGTGCTACAATGAATAGATATAGGGTCTTTGGGAAGAGCAGCCTGGGAAGGTGAGTTGCCTCTATGTGAGAGAGAAGCCAGAATGTTTGGAGCTCTGCATAGGTGTGGATGTTGAGCTGGATATTGAGGAAGCAGATCACAATGCCACTCAAATGTATTGAGTGACTGCCTGATAATAAAAAATAAATGAGACTTTCTTGAGACAACTGGAAGAAGCCTCACATCCATAAGTCCTGAGGAACTTAAACTACCTCAGTACTTGCTGGAGGGAAAACACAGCAGAGCTCAAGCAATCTGGGAGGTTGGTGGGGTGCACCATTGACAATTCCCCTGCACAGATGACTGAGAAGTTGATGAAGGGTGGTGCTTTGACGGATCTCAGAATTATAACAAATGATGAATTAATCAGGATGTGAAGGCTGTTGAAAGTCTTGGCCCCAAAGAAGCAATGGTTGTGTGAGCCTGAAATGAGGAACTAAAGCAAAAAACGGGTCCAGGAGAGCTGTTTGTTCTTTTAACGGTCTCTCCAAGCTGGTGAATCACAGAATCATAGAATCATAGAATAATTAGGGTTGGAAAGGACATCACCTAGTTCAAACCCCTCTGCCATGGGCAGGGACACCTCCCACTAAACCATGCCACCCAAGGCTCTGTCCAACCTGGACTTGGACACCACCAGTGATGGAGCATTCACAACTTCCCTGGGCAACCCATTCCAGTGCCTCACCATTCTCACAGTAAAGCGCTTCCTTCTTATATCCAATCTCAACTTCCTCTGTTTAAGTTTTAACCTGTTACCCCTTGTCCTATCACTACAGTCCCTCATGAAGAGTCCCTCCCCAGCATCCCTATAGGCCCCCTTCAGATACTGGATGTCTGTTATGAGATCTTCACACAGCCTTCTCTTCTCCAGGCTGAACAGCCCCAACTTTCTTAGCCTGTCTTCATATGAGAGGTGCTCCAGTCCCCTGATCATCCTCGTGGCCCTCCTCTGGAATTGTTCCCAACATGTTGAAAATTAAGTAAAGGTGACAGGATGCCTGCATGGGTGCACACAGACTGAGTCTTGCATGACTACATTTAAATGTAAAGAAAGGAAGCATATGAGATTTGGAAGTAGGGTAACAGAAAGAGTATAGAGACACTGTTAAAGCATACAAGGTCAACAGACACTGTCCAAATGAGCCATTTGGAGTCATATCTGGCAAGGTTTCAACTGGTAAAATAGCAGCAAAATGAAGACAGGGGTATTGGGCCACTGCTAAACAGGGCAGAGAAGCTGATGAAAGTAAACATTGAAAATCCTTGGTTTTAACTGCTTAGACTTCAGGAATTACAAGTTCCTGAAATCTGTGGGAAAAAGCAAAGAAGAGTTACTCTTAGTAGAGGAGGATCAAAATGGAGAATATTTAAAGAAACTGAACATAGCCAAATAGGGTATAGGACCCGGGCACCCATGAGTGCTACTGGAGCTGGAAAATGCTGTTGCAAGGCCACTCTCAGTTATCTTGAAAAGGTCATGTCAACCACAAGAAGTTCTTGGGCAGCGGAAAAAAGCAAACTGATCAAGACAGGCAGAAGTAAGGATCAGGGAAACTACAGGCCACTGATTCTTACCTCAGTTCCCTAGCAAAGCGAGAAAGCAAGTAAACACAAAATACATTTCCAATCAACTGAAGGAGAATAGGACGATTGAGAGTAGCCAACATGAATTTATAAAAGGAAAAGCATGATGAACAGCATGGTAGCCTTCTGCAAAGAAATGACTGGCTTGGAAGATTAATTGATGTTTACACTGACTTCAGATTTTGACACTGTCCCCCATAAAATCCTCATGAACAAACTGGTGAAATATAGACTAAATCAGTTGGCAGTGAGGTGGATGGAAAGGCGGCTCAACTACAAGGCTCAGAGAGTTGTGATCAGCTGCATCAAGTCCAGCTGGAGGAGTGTCATTAGTGGCACATGCCAGGGTTCAAAACCTGGGCCAATTCTGTTCAGCTGCAACATGTTTGCAGATGTTACAAAACTGGGCACAGTGGTTGATACACCATATGACTGTGCTGCCATTCAAGGAAACTGCAACAGGCTGGAGAAATGGGCCAACAGAACTTTAACACAGGAAAATGAGAAGTTCTGCCCCTGAGGAGGAAAAACCCCAGGCCCCAGGAGCAGGTTTGGTCCAAATGGCTGGAAAGCAGCTTGACAAGGAGGGACATGATGGTCCTGATGGACTCCAAAATAAAACCAAGCCAGAAATGTGCCCTCACAGCAAAGGTTATTTGTATCTGGGGCTGCAGCAGGCAGAGTGTGGTCAGCAAGTCAAAGGAAGTGATCCTTCCCCTCTGCTCTGCACTGACAAGACACACCTGGAGTGCTGTGTGGGTTTTGGGCTGCTGTGTACAAGAGAGACATACTGGAGGAGTGATGGGCCACCCAGGCAATGAAGGTCTTGGAATGTCTGCCATATGAGGAGAGGCTAAGAGAGCTGGGCCTGTTCAGCCTGAAGAACAGAAAGCTGAAAGAGATTATTGACAGCATGTGTAAACACCTGATTTAGGGGAATAAAGAAAATAGAGCCAGAGATTTTTCAGGGGTGCAATGTGCACAAATGGACACAAACTGAAATATTAAAAAATCCTTTTAAACATTAAAAATTTCTTTTTATTTTTTTTTTCTTTTTACAGTGAAAGTGGTTAAATGCTGGAAAATGGCAATTTTCTTCATAAAGTTCTTTGTAAACCAAACTGAAGTTCCAAACTATCTGAATTTCTGTTAGTATGCACAGTGATAATAAATGGAAGAATAAAGAAAGGTTCTAGAAATAGAATATGGCCGAGATGTAAAAAAATCTCAGACATCTAACCTCTGCTTTAAATTTTTTTTAAGAACAAACTCAGGAATTTACAAATGCAGTAGCAAAGCTTTTAATAATACTTGCAAAAAGTGCAGAGAATAACATAACCTCAACTCTGTGCAACCTTATAGAAGGCATTTTTCAAAAAATAAAAATCACATACAAAGGAAAAAAAGGAAAATAAGATAAAATCAGAAGATTGTTGTCATTGGGAAAATAATTTGTTAGGCAAAGGCAGATAGGCAAGAATTTGGAACTGAGTATCAAAGAGAAGAAAGACATAATGGGCTCAGCCAGATACAGAAACAGGAGCCTGGACTGACATTATGACTATAGCTACTTAAAAACTTCTTAGGACAAATATTACTTAAGTTTTTTTGTAGTACAGAAAAATGACTCGTACTTTTGGCAGAAAAAAAAGTTAGTATGTTCATGATGATTGTTGATTACTTCATTTGAAAGCACTGCTAATGTACAGAAAGACCAGAATGCTTTTTACAGAGAAGAACAATGATGATATAGAAAAATAGTGAAATATAATCACTTAAGGCATATGGCCATGCACACTTCTCTTGATTTATATCAATTTTGACACATCAAGGGGCTAGTGATTTTTGGCTGCTTCTACAATCAGTTGAAAGAAATGGGCACCTCCAGACTGAAATATAGAACCCAAGTGAAGAGGTCATTTTCTGGGGAAGTCTGCCATTGGCTGTAAATGGAGTCTGAAGAGTGTCTAGCTATGTCTAGGCCTGTTTTGCAGGATTAATAAAATACATTTTGGCCATAAACGGGAAGCTTACTACTTGAACTTTGCAAAAATTCTCTGGCACAGAATTACATTTAATCTACTTTAGCAGTTCAAAATGGTCAGCCCTGTGTATCACCCCTAAACAGCTGCAGCAGTTCTGATGTCTGCTGAAACTGAAAATTCTTTCCTCTTTTTTGGCTTAGCATCCTAATATTCTTATTAGAGATGCCTTGCTCAGTGACCCGATTATACAATACTTTGTTTTTTTCCCAGTGAAAACCTGTTAGCATTTTCTTGGTGACTTTTAATGGGCATTTTGCAAATCTGACCATAATAGGAAATTTTCCAGTATTAGCTTTATCTCAGCAAACATCCACACATACAGTTTAGTAAAACAACAAAAGGCCCAAAGAATTAGCATAATGGTGAGCCACCATCATGACAAAGTCACCTTAAAGACAAATCCTTGACTATACCACAAACTTCATATTTTTTCCAAACTATACTAGAAATGAATCAGCAATCACAGACAAGATTTCACCTGGAATATTGAATACCCCAGTTATTCAGTATGCACCTATACTGTCAGTTATAACAAAGTCAGGAACAAGTTTAAATGCCAGACTTGCTTCTCCACACTGCTTAACTGTCACCTCACTGTCCCATTCTGTTCTGGACCTCTCCAGCATGATTTCCACATGATGGGTTCATTCCTGTTCAGGGAACAATGCCATTTAGGTTCTGTCTCCACAAGGAAATGAATATACAGCCACACAAGTTCTGCCTGACATGATTCCCTATAGCCTTACAATAATATCTAAACCGGTTGTGTACCTTTGAGTACTCCTACATATGCCATATGCCAGTGCATAGAAGCCATATTCTCATTTTTGTGCTATAAAAATTTCTCTAGCAAACTGCAGTGCAATCCTTGCATCAGAGAATCAGAATTATTTTTGAGATATTCCAATATTTTCCATCCTTTTCCAGTTTGTAGACTTCTAACACTTCTTTAGGACCTTTTGATATCTTGAGGAAAATCCACATAGGTGTTATTCTGTACATGGAATATAAACAGGCTTTTTTCCAAAGATTTTTCCAATGTCTTTCAAAGTAGTCCACAGATGCACAGGGTCTGTGGACACAGGGGGAAAACCTCTAAATCCCTCATCAACAGAAGAACCAATTAATCCAGAAATAAAGTTAAGAGTGGGAAATATTAAAATGTTTCTATTTAGTAGAGCACCGGGGTTCTGGAATGTATTTTAAACATAAGGAGTAGGCTCAAATTTAAGATTATAATGACTGCTATGAAAACAGTTATTTTATTTCATTCAAAGCCACTGTGACACCCAAGGGCTGGATTGAGGAAGGCATTAACGTTCCCTATGGTGCAAAAAAACTACTGAGTAAACTATGTTCCTCTAGCATAGCAAAATAGTATAAAAGTTCAGAAAGACAAAATTATTTCCTTGTTAAAAAAATCCAACTGTGAAGTACAATTTAAAATTAATTCTCATATCATAATTATAATTAAAAACCTTTATTTTCAAATGCAAGTCTAGATCATTCATGCCATGCTGAGATGCTGCTTCTTTTCTAACTGGGTTAAAAAAGAATGCATTCTATGAATAGAATAAAAAAGTCTATGTCACAAATGACGATACAGGACCTATGACTCATTCTAATTAAAACAGAAAGTCATGAACTTGTATTCCTCAAATAAAAGTGAGAAATATACATTGCATACAACTACAGTATATTTTAGGATTATTTCTTTTGTTAGGACAAATACAAGGTATTAGTGATTTAGTGCACCCTTGAAGATTTACAGTTCAGTTCACTTAAGCACTGCAAACTTTAAATTTTAATTTTTACTGTTCTGGTTTGAGGTGGTGGAGGGTCCTCACTCGCACCTTGCACAGAGCCCAGAGCTGTAGCATCCTCTGGTCCAGTCAAGTATGCCAGATTCCCACCACAGTCCAAGTGAAGAATACCAGGGAACACCACAGTCTAGATGCAGATTCAAAAAACTAGCCATAGGGAGGTGTTGCATGAGAATGAAACCATAATTAACAATACTAAGTGAAATTCCACTTTAAAAAGACAAAAGAAGTCTTTTTTTTTTTTTTCTTTTTAGTCTTGAAATAAGAAAGAGGAAGCAAAATTAAAGTTATTTTGTGGATTACAAATTCTTTTAAAGAGTTTAATTATGGTATTTTAATTGAAATGAAAAATCTGTGCTTTCTCCAAATGAAAATTTCCTATAAAAATGAGGATGGGATTCATCAAGCCTAATTTTAGTCATCATCTGAGTCATTTCATGCTTCTTCTGTAGCTGATAGAAATAGGCAATGCTAGGGGGCACTTTCTTTGGTTTATCCTAAATATCTACATCAGAATGAGAGCCTAAAATGACTTAGTGTTTGATCACCATCCTCCTCTTCTCTCTGTTTGACTATAAAACAAACTCAAAATCACACCCACCATGCATATCTAATGGTAGCTGTTATGGATCCAGTTATTTCTCTCAAGTCTGTTCAGTACTAAGCTGCAGTTTTCAACATGAGAGCAGGGCACATCAAGGACTGCAGTATGGGAGCCACAGGTCCTTACTGTGCTCAGAGACATTATGCAAAGCACATCTGTCATGAGGCAGTGATTGTAGACTCAGTCTCAGTGAATGATGGGAAACATGGTTTACAGTTTTGTTATATTGATGATAAACTGAAGTCAGTTGAGTCAAATCAAATATTCCTGTTAAGGTAACTATTTAATTTTACAACACAAATGCTAAAATAAGAAATATGCTTTTAAAGAACTACAGGTTTCAGGAAACTACAACTGTTTGTGTGTGTAAAATTACCTTTATGGAAAACTCTCAACTAGATCTGGAAATCTGCATTGAGTTCCCTCCTCAGCCAGGATCTGAACACCCACATAGATGCTCACTCACTGCCTCAACCCCATGGGATGGGGGAGAATACAAAGGACAGAAGTGAAAAGACCCTTGAGTCAGGATAAAGGTAGTTTAACAAGAGAGGGAAAGAAATTAAAAGAAAAACCAGTGAAGGATGCAAAAGCAATCACCATTTCCAACAAGCAGATGGATGACTAGCCAGTCTCTGAACAATCGATACCTTGGAAGACAAACATTTCTCCATCCCATTTTTGTCATTGTGCATGATATCATCTGGCATGGGATATCCCTTCACCATTTTTGAAGTCACTGATCTCCGATGTGGCCCATCACAACTGCTTGTCCACCCCCAGTTCGCTCACTTGGGAAGAGGATAGAAGAGTGAGAAAAAAGAAAACCCTTGATGCTGTATCACTGCTGTTCAGCCACAGGCAAAACACTGGTGTGTTAGCAACACTGATTTAGTCACAGAAAAAGAATAAAGCATCATACAGCCTGCCACAAAGAAGGTTAACTCCCTTCTGGACGGATCCAGTACAAAGCTACGTCATCATCCTCAAAGAGGTAATATTAATATAAAAGATAAGGATTGAGTTTTATATCACTATACTACTACTGTTTAAAATATTTCCAAAGCAACCATATTCTATCAGAAAATAATATGGCTTTTTTGCAAGAAACATATATTTTGCTTTTTTCTAAGTGAATTTATTATGCTTCAATAAGAAAAAAAACTGTCTTTTTTCCCCTGATCCTTGAAATCTTTTCTTTGTATTTCATGGCTTCAATTTCATGGTCAACAGTTTAGCATAGGCATAATATAAAAGATGAAGCATCCAAGGCAAATTATTTCGAACTGAGCTCAAATTTCCTCTGTCATGGCAAGTAAATTTTGCATAATATTTCAGCCTATGGAATTAACAGGCTTCCACTAGTTATCTAGCACTCACTACTATTATTGTGCCAGAAACTCCTGCCTGCAATTTATTATTGGACTGGCTGCTGGATACAAATTGAAACACAGAGGACTGTCTGTACATTGGGAAACATTTTTCATGAGGGTGGCTGTGCCCTGGCGCAGGTTGCTCAGGGAAGTGATGGAGTCTCCATCCCTCGGAATGTTAAAAAAAAATCTGAATGCAGTCCTGAGCAACTAACTCTAGACAACCTTGCTGTAGCAGCGAATTTGGATCCTAAGACCTTCAGAGGTCCTTTTCAACCTCAACCATTCTGTGATTCTATGACCTTTTTAATTGGACAAATCACCAACATTAATATTAAAATGTGCAAAGTGCACAAATTCACAAAAGAACAATCTCAAACAAATATATCTGCTTCCAACTACGGACTGCACGGTTGTAGGAGCTACTGAAAACATTTGAAGTGTGAATCTTTCCATACTCATTTCCTCAAAGTACTTTGGCTGATTTTTTGGAAATTCACTGAAAATAAAAGCTAACTGGCAAAATGTCAGAACATAAATTCCTGAAATGCATTCCTCATTAGTGAATGAATTTGGTGGCCTGATAGACATGACGTTGCAGCAGCTACATGCTCCCAGGTCCAACCAGAAGCAAGGCTGAGTTTGTATTCCCAGTACACACACGCACAAAGAACACATGTATACAGCTCCAATATACAAATATTCACAGCCAGCCACAGATCAACACAGTCAGAGAACTCACATTAACACCAACAGCACCAATGGTCTCATCCTTCTCCCTTATTCTAGCTGAACAAGGTGTGTGTATAAATATATATACACACACATACATATATATATACACACATACATATGTATATAAGGATATATATACACTTGTGTACAACATGGACAGCTCCTGCAGCTGGGCTCAATCTGCTAGTAGCTGTCCTGGATCACAGTCTTCCCAGTTGCTGGCACATGGATATATGAGCCCCTAAGCCACAGCCCCACTCCAGCTGCATGTGCAAGCTGCCTCATTGGTTTGCACCCACAGACACATACAGACAGAGAGACACAGTAGATCCTTCCAGTAACTGAATTTAGACAACAACCAGTCTATCCAGTTTCTGATTGTGGATTTTTTTGACTCGAGTTGCTTCCTACACAAAAATACACACATAAACACATATGCACACCTCCCAGTGCATCCCAGACCCCATGGTTTCTCCAGCAGCTGTTCTGGACTCCTGGTCCCTCCATCTGCCAGGTCCTCCTGTGGTTGTATCCTCAGGGACCCTCTTCCAGACCCCAAGCCACATTACCTGCTCTTCTCATCCAGTGGACCTTTCCTAGCACTCACACTCACTCACATACCTGTTGTTGGTATACCACTGCAGTTGTTGGTATCAAGGACACGCAGAGAACTCTAACTCACTTGGGAAAATAGCTGGAAATGGGATTTTGTGAGAAGCCAGGACACACTGTGCTGGCCAGTCACAGAGGCATGGCCAAGCAGGTGCACTGCCTTCGCACAACTGGCTCCTTTACCCACTTACACTTCTATTTCCCACTTGTTCCTCCCAAACCACCTTGTTCCCTTCCTCTCACCACCCTCGGTTCACCCTTAAAACACCCAGAGTAAATTCTGCGAAGTCTTGGAATGTTCTTTCCCTGCACCCCATACTAAGGTCTACCCACTTGATGGAAGCGACCCCTCAGTTTGTGGGGTGATGGGGACACTGTCATGGTGACAGATGTCCTTTGGCCCGTGGGATGTTTCCCTGGGTGAGCCCTGTGGGACCTACTTGAGGTCACTGGGGCTTTTTCTCTGTCCCTGTGTCCCATGGACCTTTGGAGGGTGACGGGGATGGGACTCGTCTCTCCCCTTTGATGTCTCAGAAAGATCTGAGCTCCTTAGGATGTGCAATTTCTCTCTAAATAATGCAATGCAATTCAAAATACCTTATAATAATCTTGCAAAACGTTTCTATGCCGACATCAAAAATCCTCCCCAAACCCAGCAAGAAATAAATGAAAGAATATGAATACTTGGATTGAACATATTTTCAAGAAAACTATAAAAATCCTGTTTATCTGAAACATTATCTACTCCCCTGAAGTAAAATTCAAGTATTTGCCAGATGGCAAATAATCACTTACAGTTTTACTATCTGTGTCGTTTCCTTTAGATAAGCAACCGGCATCATTCCATTGTTTTACATGGATGTCAAATCTAGGCTCATTTGTCAACTGAATGTCTCAGCATATGAAATGTAACCCATAATCCATACAGTACTGTGTGTTTCTGAAAATTATGAACTGAACACCTAGTAATGGTTGACTGCTCTCTTTTCTCAAGTGTCTGAAGGTTTCAGTAATTAAGAAAATACATCTCCTTACAAATTTGAGTGTATTAACAGCCCTACTTGGACTAAACTAATTATTAAACTAACTATTAATATTTCACAGCAGCATAGGTAACTTCAAAATATAATGAAAAGAAAAACTGATTTTTTTTACCAAGAATTGCAGGCTATTTCATTTCTTTTACAATGAAATTCACAATCTGGGAAAAACAAGGCACAGTCCAGGCACTAAACTGCAAGTGCCCATGTCATTTCCCCCCTCTAAAACACAACGCCTACCCAGTCCTGCATCCATGTGCCCCATGGCATCAGACGCAGTCCCCTGGGCACTTTTGAAAGGTGAATTTACCTCTAAAGTGTTCATATATGTAGCAGATCAGCAATCAATAACATTTTCTCTCAGGTATGTAGCCCATATGTCAGGGCTGAATTTACAATATTGTTGAATTGTCTGCTAATGCTGATGGTTTTGGACTTTAACATTCTGAGAGGTAAGATAGACTGTAAAAAAATTGATCAAAATATACCTTGAATAGTTAAGCCTAAAATTTGTACTGCTGTCTATAATAGATACATGATGTATGCTGGCTTTTGTTTTCTAAGAGTTTGATGCTCTTTAATAGAAAGCAAAAGGATGAGTTTGTTTAATAACAAGTAGTTTTATTAATAACTAATGAGAATAAATTTATATTTAAAAGGATGCATTCATTAACATCTTCTCCCAGAGTTATAAGAGTTATATTAAGCCTTTGATTCTCTATCTGCTCACAAATCTTAATGAAACTTTTTGAACTTTGAGGGGTTTAGCATCTTTTCAGTTCCATTGTTAAGTCTGTCTGAAAGGCCACACCAAGTTCAAAAGTTTTGAGGGAAGCAGATATACAAAACCCAAGTATGATTGTACAGGCTGCTTCTTAGAAAATAAATCTAAAAAATAAATATGGAACATCTTAACAACATTACATTGTCGAGAGGAGGGATAAACATACACTTGCTTTCTCCTCCAAATGCTACACAAACAGGAGGTACTCACACAGCATATTTGACCCTGAGCATCTATATAATAAGCCCAATTCTGAAAAAAAATTGTCTGATACATATGGCCATCTGTCTCCAAATACCTGTGACACTCAAAAATCTGCTCTATATTCTCAAAAAACTAGAAAACTTTTGCTTTATTTTATTACATTTAATCCATTTTTTAAAAATATATTTTATTTTTACATTGACAAAGAATAAAATAGCTTTCAAATAATTGGAAGAGCATTTTTTTTTCTTTTTTACTTGTTAAACATTATGACTTACAAGTTCATGCAGCTATAAATAGAAACAGTGCAACACACACCTTTGAAGCCCCTTGCTCTCTGTGCCACAGCTCCTTATCAATATGATGAACATGACATTAAAGTTTTACTTTGCTTTACTGAGCTATATTTAAAAGACATAATAAAGGCTCCCAACACCTCTTAGATTCAACTCACATCAATACAGCTAACTGAAACCCAGGAACAGGTTATTATTGTCTCTCTTGTGGTTTAATTTTTGTTTGGGATGATTAAAAAGTAAAAAAGTTGGAGAACAGGAGCCCCTTATCAGTAACATCCTTTGCTTTAGTTGTAGAATAGGAACATATATAACCCAAGGTAAAATCATTGACATGATTTATTCTTTCTTTTGATCTAGTTACTTTACATCAGCTTACTTTTCATCAGCAATACCTGAACTTTTAAGTGCATTTTTTTTGTAAACAGGGTCTGTTTATAGAAAGAATCAAAGGACATATTATAACGTATGATATAATCATAGAATCATAGAATCATAGAATAGTTAAGGTTAGAAAGGACCTTAAAATCATCTAGCTCCAACCCCCCTGCCATGAGCTATATGAAATACGACATTTAATAGTATTCATTTGTTAATTTAGCTTCGTAGACAAATTTTGGATAGAATTATAGTGCTGTATGGTTACAATTTCCATAACTGATAGATTTTTTTCCTAGAACAAGCATAATTATTACTTCTTTTTTTTTTTTTTCTAAATAGAAATTGATTATGGAGCGTTTTCACTTAATGTTATGGTGATCACGAGCAGAGTTTCCCACAAGACATGCAGTTATGAGGCTGTGGCTACACCACAGAGCTCTGCTGGGTTGCTCAGGCTGGTTAACAGCTTGCAGGCCCCCTCCCTAGCACCTTGCTGGCATCACGCTGCAGAACCTCAGACAGACATCCAGCTCCATCAGCACAAACCACATGGCTGGCTTAGGATCTGCTATCTGCTGGGTATTTACACACCAGAATACAACGTCAGCAGGGCACATCATGTTCCTTCCTTGGGATGCATCATGATGACAGCAAAAGCAGTGCTCAAAAAAAACCCCTGTATATTATTCTTCATATATCTCCAAGAGATGCTGAACTGCCCTTTCATTGACAGCCATTAACATCTGAGAGATTTATGATTAATAATAAAACTGAAGTTTTAATTATCTTGATATTCGTTTATGTTGCAATTCAAATAGTTCTTTGACTAATTAATTTGCAATACTGGCATGTACAGGAGAAACTTTTGGCATTTAGATATGAAAGAACATATCTAGGTGTGATGCACTGACCCCAGCTAACTGCTAAGTATCACACAGCCCACTGTTTACTCCCCAGCAGGGCAGGGGAGAGAACAGGTGTCATGGGTTCAGCAGCAGCAGTCATTTTTCTTTAAGTAGTAGCTGTGTTTTGGATTTTTGGCTTGGGAACAGTGCTGATAACACCAGTGTTTATAGTTATGGCTTAAAATGTTTAGGCTGGCCAAGGACTTTCTGAGCTTCATGCTCTGCCAAGGAGGAGGGAAGCTGGGAAGAAGCCGGGCGGAAGGAGAGACAGGGCACCTGACCCAAACTGACCAAAGAGGTATTCCATACCACAGC
>JASSUY010012657.1:0-22423 GCA_032466535.1 Forpus xanthops | reverse complement strand
TCCCATTTCCCCGGGACTGGGGAAGAAAGAGGGGGGAGTGAGCAGAACTGTTTGAGGGGCCTCAAACCACGACAACAGGAAAAATAGAAGTGATAAAACTCTGAGTGAAGATAAAGACAGTTCAATAAGTGATAAAAGGACAAATCAAAACCCCACAAAACAGGTATCCAAAGGCAATCATTCACCCATGCCCACAAGAAAACAACAGGTGTCCAGGAAGTCTTGATCTAGTACCCTGAATTTTGAAAATCAGCCACTGCGCAGTGGTTAGAGGCTTTTAAAATAAAACTTCACATACCCCTTCTCTAGACCCAATTCTATTAATTTTGGAATAATCAAAATATAATCAGAATACATCAAAGTGCACCACCTTAAAAAATTCATTTAACCTCATCAGAGAGATAATAAAATTTCTGAAGAATTGTCCTTCCAAAGTGTCACCAAAGAGTGATACTCTGCTGCTTTAGGCAATTTTACTCATCAGAAGGCTTTGCTTTGTCTTGTTCCAACTACTTACAAGAATCTCTGCATGCAGAAAACCAATACAGATTCTAGATATCAGGAATTCACTGTTGTGATGCAAAGCCAATCTCTGTACTCTACAAATTATATAGGACATGTAAGTGAGGATGAAGAAGACATTGCCAGGAAAACCCTGTGCATGGAAAATGGTGGGTGCAGTAACAAGCCCTCAGGATCATAACTAGTTCGTGCAAGCTATTGGGAAGGCCTCTTATAATTTGTGTTGGTCCTTGGGACCTCAGGGATCAAAGAACTGTAGTTACATACAGTACAGCCACAGTAAAACCAATTTGAAGGTTTCCAAGGTTTCTTAGCATCTATCATCCAAAAATGCCATTTCATCAGCATCAACATTTCTGAAATGGTATGTCAGTTTTGATGAAATTGGGTCTGAAAACATAGCTGAAGAAATAGAACATTTGGGAAATTTTGGAACACAATGTTTAGATTTTTGCAGCTATCATTTTGAAATTTCTTTCTGTTTCAAAGCATATTATCTAGCATGAACCACATTTTCTCCAAACTGGCACAGACTACTTTGATTTATGAAATTACATTCTGACACTGACATTGACTCAACCCTGTTTTTCCAACTCCCACACATCCAATAACTCCATGAATTTTATTCTTTGTTATTACTATTGCTCTAAATGCATGAAGACTTACTGTGTAAAAGAAATTCTGGTTTTCAACAAGCTTAAAACATACTGACTTATTGCTGTCTTCTGGACAACGCTTTCCCAGATGTTTGGATACATTACCTTATAGATCCTCTACCTTGCCTCTATATCATTCAGCAGTGTCCTTTTGCTGTGATTGCCATAATCCTTTTTTGTCACCAGAACAGCCTGAAAGAAATTTAGAGTAACTGATGCCAAGACTTCTGAAGAGATGAATAAAGCTTTATCTTTACCTTTTCTTCTTGTGTCTAGGAAGTGTGCTTCTATGCACAGTTATATCACAGTGTCTAGGATATTAAGAGAAAAAATGCTTAAACAAGTAAAACAGCCATGCGTCTAAACTCAGATATAAACTTTCAGGCCTAGCCTTTGGCCCTCTCAGAGTAAAGCAAGTTTCTGAAAGTGGGCAGCATGGAACATCTTTATTAAAATCATTGTACTAGTATTAACAAGTGTGACCAGATAAAAGGTAGAAATATTTATAGCTAGATAGACACATATATGCACACACATATATATGCATACATTGACATAGATATATGCTGCTTTATTGTCTGCTCACCATTCCTTCTGCAGACTGAAACACAGACATACTCTGAGAGGAAGATGGTTGTGCAGCAGTGAAGTATTCAGATTCTTACAATTTTGCCTTTTGCATATCAATCACAGTCATGGTTTCTTGCAGAAGTCTTCATCTGCAAGATTTTTACACGAACAGAGCAGAAAGTGAATCCATTCACCCATTTTCATTCAAAAAGCTAAAACCAGACTATGAACTAGAAAAGAGAGATGGAGATAAGACTTTTTCTCCTCCTGAGTTTTCAGTTTGTTTGCTTTTCAAGAAGAATAGCAAAATCCCTGGATCCAACTCTGATCACTAAGCTATAGAACAAGGAATACTATTCTTGTATTCATTTAAAGGAGATAAATATAGCTTTTGCTGAGACATTAGAGAAGCTCTCCCACACTTCCCACTTAAACAGCATTTTAGAGGAAGGAATTGCTTTTGCTTTTTCCCAGAGGTTTGGGGGTAATAAAAGTGTAGTTTTATTTTTTCTCAGAATTGCAGTATTTGTCTAACCTACAGGTTTCTGGTTTCACGCTGAGATGGAAAGACCTCATTTTCCTGCGAGAGAATAAAATCTGCTGATAGTATTTATCTTTCAAGCAGAATAAGAGCATAGAAATCCTACAAGGAAACTCTCCTGGAATTTTCTAGCAAACTTCATAGAGGGCTTTGAATATAACTTCACATGAAATATTAGGAAACAGAAATCCTACTTTTCGAAAGCAAAATGTGCATATATATATATATTTTTTTTTTTCCCAGTTGAAAACCTGTACAGTTCTGCAACCTCCTTGGTCTGCTTACAACCAGCAGCACTGAGCAGCACTATTAGGAAGCACAAGCCAGGTACTCGCTCCTCACGTGCAGAGCTAATTTGCGCTGCAGCTGTGGAGGTGAGCCGTATAGCTGTATTAGCACAGTTAGGATGAGATCTTTTATAAAAAACATTAAAAACTACTTAAATACAGTTATGAAAAGAGTCTGGTTAACAAAGCTCACGTGTGACTCTGAGCCACTATCAGGAGTAAAATCCGTGATTTGATAGGATTTATGCTAATTTATAACCGCCAAAAGTAATTGCAAAATCAGTGCTCTGAGGATCAGCTCATGGATTTGCTGCAAAATGCAGCAGGGATAGCCAATGTTTTAGAGTAATTAATGTGAAATGCAGGCATGGGAAAACCCCCATATTATCTATCATTTTCTATTGCATTTTTTGCTTGTATGGATATACTGAGACTGGCTTTTCTCTCACCCCTGTATAAAATGTTCCTACCTTCCCCAGTGGCACTGGTGCACTGCAAACATGTACAGGTACAGCTGTGTTGATGCAGCAGATGGCTGTCTAAAGGCACATCTCTCTCCAACCAGTGAAACCAGAATAGCAGCACTGGGAATGTTCTGGACTTGCTAACAGCCAATGAGTTTTCCTCTGCTGTACAAGCAAATTGAAAAACAGTCCTTTACCAAAAGCCTTACACTCTATACAAACAAAACAGGGTTAGCTTCTTTATAGAAGGCACCAATTCTGGTTTAGTATATAAGAAATGTTATGTATTTTAATTCATTAGTATTTTAATATTTATTGGTTTACCCAGATGGGGCAGCTATCTGGAGTTGGGCCTGAGGCCACTAATGCAACAACGTTACTAAAGAGCAAATTACTACAATTACAATTAATACTTTTAATGTGCCAGTCTGCTTCATCAGCTTTAGCAAAGTGTTTTTTTTAATTTAAACAGAGCACATTACCAACAAGCTAAATGTGTCAAATGGCACAGTTTATTCTTCCTAGTATCTATACCCTCAAGTGTACTTGTGCGTCTGTCATATATTTGAAGAGTGGGGAAATGTTATGCTTTTACAAACAGCTTTCCATAACTTTAAGCAGACAAGCAGCTAAACTGACTCACAATTGCAACATCACGGTGCTGGAAGGAGTTTCTGGAAGCATTATCACTAGGTGGTGAAAAAGTCTTCGATAAGGTTGTCTGGGATTATCTGTTTAAATCCTTGTGAGAATGGGTTTTGATGACACTTTATCAATGGGATTAAACCTCTCTTTTCTTAGTCCCCCCTTTTGGGTGATTTCCCATAATAAGTACGTTTGAAAGGTGCTCCTGTTACAGACAAGCCACTTTACCTGGTGTTTTTCAGCACAGCTCTTAATACCATTGACATCCATAACATGGAGGTTGTTACACCGCTGCCCACTCACAGCTGATGTTCTGCATCTGGTCCTTAGGCTCAAAAGGTAACCTTCTGGTCTACTGAACTAAGGAAAAGATCTGGATGATCGTTTAGATGTAAAATGAGTTGTGACTAATGAAAGACATGAAGATTAACTAGCTAAATCTAGCTAGTACTACTATTCCTGGATTTCAAATAATTGTGAAGGGCAGAATAATCCCTAAATTTTCGCTGTGGTTTATTTAAATATATAAGACCTGTCACTTTTTCTGTGCAACCTCACAGCTATTGCAGTCAGTAAGCACAGGGTCAAAAGTGTATTATTCAAAAGAGAAAACAGTGAAAATATAACCTAATGAAACATTAAAAGTTTTAACTGGAAATAAACAAAAAATATTTGTTGGTAATACTCTGATAAAAAAAAAATTAAATGTACAATTGTATCTACATCCAAGTTCACTGTCATGTATGTATATATATGTGTATATATATATATGGACCTGTGTATGCCTATATGCATATTCACACACAGAAAAACCCTAACATTACAGTTCCAAAACAAACAGGATATATGGTTATTAGTAAGTATTCTTTGGTTTCTTGGGCCAACGACATGGTAAAAAGAAAATGAATCAGTCCAATCATCAAACTTTTATTTCTTCAATGAAATAATCATAGAAAAGCACACATCTAAAACATATATGAAAAATTGTTTCCTGCTTGTGGTAACAACCATAAAAACTTCTCATCGATCCACTTCAGGTTTCCAATAATCACAGAGTAAGATTAGAATTGGTTTCATAGGAAAGAATGCAAGGACCCACTCTGTCATCTGGCCAATGTTTTTGCAAATAAATCATCCAAATATAGCAGCTGTCAAGGGTGACATTCAGCTTTAAATATGCATTCTTAAGATGTGTCTGAAGGCTGCTGTCTGATTATTATCTGGAGATCTCTTTTCCAATCACAATCAAAGGACATCTTCTCAGTAAGTCTTCAGAGAGTGATTCTATTTAAAGGGTTCTGTCCAGCTGCATATTCATAGGCATCTAGTGTCATTTGAAACACCCTCCAGTACCTCCCTGGCTCTCAGATACCATTCCAGCAGGACATAGCTCTCCTTTAGGTCCTGAGTAATTTTTCAGGTGTTCTAGATGTTCTAGAGTGTCACAGAGAAAAAGAGATACATGCAGTGAGGGGATTGCCTGAACACCAGTGGTGGGAGTTTGCATACAAAGCGTGTCTAGAATTAGTAGCTTAGTCTCATCCAAGTGCTGCTTCCTTATGTCAAATCAATGCAGCTGTATTTAAAGAAGATAATTCTCTCATGAGCTATTCTGTATGTCTCCAATTTCAATAGTTATTTCTTTATCTCAGGATACTAGTTTACTGTAAAGAAAAGTATATTTTCCTAAGTTCCTTATAGTCAACTTTTATAACGCTTTTTTGATTTGGTTCCCAAACTGTGATTGCTTGTTATGAAAGATCATAGAGTTTGCAACTAGATAAAGATGAGCATTTTCAGTAATCTTCCCAATTTGCCATTTTTATACAACTGAAAATTAAAATTTCCTCCAGGCCAGTTTGTTTTAGGTGCTTGTATAAAAGATGTTATTCCATAGACCAATTTCAAAATAAATACTATGACTCCTTTGACAGTGGAGCTACTGGATTTATATGAAAATTCTATTTTTCCTCTTTTAAAACAAGAGATGTTTATAGAATGAGAGGTTAATGTCAGGAACAAATTCAAAGCACAGACTGCCTGCAGGCAGGGAGTGCCTAAAGGCTCTACAGCTAGAAATGATGCCACTTCCCATTTTTTTAAAGGCAGCTTTCTGAGTTATCAAGACAGATATTTCCTTCAGGCTTTAAAATAACTGTGGGAATATGTCTAAAGGCTTTAGTTTTACCAGCATGTGAAAAATCTATAGTAATACTCCTGATATGTTGGATGTTTGAAAAAAATATTTAAAAAATTGTAGAAAAGGGAGTTATCTGATAGTTTCATAATTGGCATGTGCAGATTCTCATATGATCCAGGTGATTTTTTAAACATTAGAATTACGTGTATTTTACTAAAAATCAGCAAACAGAAAGTTTAGCAAAATTTATATTAATATGGCAACTTATATTACACGACTTACATTACTATATTATGCTATTATGGTCACTTATACTACACTGTATCATAGTATTATTATATTATTTAGCATCTTTATAATATTGCACTAAAGTATAGACCAAATGTATCCTCACTAAATGAGGACCAAAATTATAAGGAGTTTCCTTATGTTATCAAATCTAAATATTTATATGAAATCAGCTGAAAATTAAGTATAGCTTTATTTTTTAATTTTGTCTATACCATAACAATAAACAAATTTAATAAAGAGTATGTGTACTGGCTTACATGGAAGACCAGAGGGATATAAGAAACTAGATCTGGAAGAGAAAAATCACATTTCAATCTGCCTGCCCATAGAGATAGTGCAAGCATGTTAGGAAGCACAGTGCAGTCTGTGTACTTTATGCTGTGCTCTATCTGCAGCATTGTTCAGTATGTCTGCCTGCAATTTAATCTTAATTCAATCAATGTTGATCTGTAGAAAGAAAAAATTCCATAGAGACATGACCTAATTGGTTTTTCAATATCTCATTCGATTTTTTTTTTTATTTACTAATTTCTTGGAATTGAACTTTGTCAATCTCAAATGCTTGCTACGTAAGAAAAATAAAGCCTCAAAAAATCATGTAGTTATTTTTTCTAAAAAGGTGAAGCTTAAAAATATTAAATGTTGGCGTTTTGTCCTTTTTTTCTCTTCCTCTCACAGACCAGGTAGATATTCTGCAAATGTTCACACTATCTATTGTCTTTCATTTGTTTTGGTTTGGGTTTTTTTGTTTGTCTTTTGGTTGGTTGGGTTAGGATTTTTTTTCCATTTTGTTTTGGGATTTTTCTTTAAACAGAAAGTTTAACAGATTATGTGTTCATTTTCATTAAGAAATAAGAGGTTCCTCAGTAATCACCTGAATCCAACAGCAGTAGAAATAATAATTATTTTATATCTTAAATGACTCCTTACAACAAAATCATGAGAATACAGAGCAGTGAATGCACTTTCCAGAGACTTTAAAAGAAGTAGTCACCTCTGGGTGAAGGATACCTTTCTGAGTAAACATTCACAATTTAAACTGGCTACACAAATAACAGGACCAGCTGATTGAATCACTGCTCAACTTGATGTTCTGTTTAATTTTATCAGAGTCTTAGGGACCAATATGTTTTCAGTTTAAACTAATTCAAGAAGTGTTTGTTTTTAGCAGTACATCAGGACAAGGATATAAGAATTAAAGAAACCATATTTGCAGGAAGTAAGAAACCTGGTAAGTAGGCTATTTTAGGAAGAACTATTAAACTTCATCATGGTGAAAAGACATTGTGAAATCCGAGACATCTCTAATGGGTTAAGGGCTACACAGCTCCCATCAAAGAAATGTGAATGATTTTTACTGTGCAGCTGATAAAAGGTATCGGGTACGTCAAATTAGAAACTTTCTGTAACAAGAAAAAATGGAAAGAAAAGCTAGCATTTCCCTGAGAAAGACAAAGAGCAAGATCCAGACTATAAAAGTTATGACTTTTAGAGCTGATGAGTAATTTAAATACTTGAAGATGCCATGTATTTTGGTAAAACAACAAAAAAAAACTAAACAAACAAACAAACAAACAAAAAATAGAAATTCTTGCTCTCATTAGGAATATAATTGAAACCTTCTTTTATCTTTAAAATTCTACATTATCTTTTCAAAATTGAGAAAATATCAATTTATTTGCAATTAATAAATGTTTCAAAGGGCTTTTCCTACATGCGTACTTTGAATGCAACTCCATATACACTATGAAACAATGTTCTGAATAAATATATCATTTATGACATCCAGGAAAAGCCTTTCGAAGCTTGTCTTTAGAAAAAAATAAGATTTTTCTTGGCAGAGTGGATGTAGTTGAAGCAAAGAAGCAAGAACAGAGAGAAGCAGCATTGTGTGGTTGAGTGAGCAAAAGATACGTGAAATGAAAATGTTTTCCCTTGTGACATGCTCAAGGCATATGCATTGGATTAATTTACCAGTTTGTCAATATTATAATGCATGAAGCTGTGGTCAGGGATCCAGAAAAATTATTTCTGACACATTCAAGAAAGTTCTCAAATCATGCTTATGGAAAAGTGCTTGGAAGTCTACAGCTGACAGAGGCTATTAAATGCTAAATATTACTTTTAACTGTATTATAAGTAGTAATGTTATGCTAAAGTGAGAATAGTGTACTTACATCCTTATATTTAATCTGTTATCTGCCTGTCCTTTTGCAACACCTCTGTTTCAGATGATTATGAAAATGAGTCAAGAGTTTGTAGCCTATGGTCTATTAAGCAAAAAAGCCTAGAATTTCCCTACATAATATTACTTAACAACTTTCTTTTTTTCCCCTCAGTTGTATGTCCAAATATTTGTCTTCTTTGTCACTATTTACACAGGTAATTCTATCACTCTTTTTCAGTGTTTGTCCAGAGGATTGAGTAGCACTATAATCTGTTCAAACCCTGCCTTTGTGATGTCTTTGACAAATAACTTAAAAGAAGTTTTTCAGCTATCATTTTCACTAGTACGTATGTGAAACCTAAGTTACTGCCTACTGTCTTACTGAAACCTGAGAACAAAACAACAGAGTGAGAGAGAGTGGGCTGAAGGAATTAGAATACAATCAAGCTAGTTATCTAACCCGGGATGCTTCTGAGAAGAGCAGATTCCTACCTTGAGGACAGCATTAACTATTGTCATCAGAACTTAAAAAATTTCCAAAAGTATTTCTGGATGATATTTCCCTCTTGCACCAAGTGCAGTGGCAGATTCACTAGCACTGAGCCTGTCATAAGAACATGCCAGGGCAGGAACTATAAAATAGAACATTAAGTGTGCAGAGCAAGAAGTATATTGTGACTGCACAGTGGTTGTCAACTGGAGAGTTTTGATTTCTATTGAAGTTGCAGGATGGCAGAAGTCCTCAGACCTTTAGACAAATGTTAAGCAAGCTGGCTCTTCCCTTAAGTGTCTTTCCTTCTTACTGAATGGGCCAAAGATGCTGACGTGTCTCAGGCATTTCTTCTCTTTAGCACCAAAGATCCTGAGATGGCTGTGCTGGCTGTGGCTCTTCTAAAAGAGAGAGTTTATTGTCTTCAGTGTAGTGCCATGCAAACACAGCAATATTGCTTTCAGGCCTGAAGGAGTTTCTGTTTTGCTGCTCGTCGTGTAACGTGAGTTGACTGAACCCAAAAATTCCTACATTTTTTATATCTTAGTGGAAGACTTATCCAGGAAAGACAAGTAATTCTTTGCAGAGCAGAATCTTCTGCCGCAATAAGAATATCTGAGTGCACATTATCAGCCTGCTACAAAACACTAAGCACTCATGCAATTAAAATTGAACACTGGTTTGTGAAGATGCAACAAAGCACCTGAAGTCTACAGGCTAAAAGTGTATATGTTTTATGAAGCAATTTCATCCACTGTTCATTAAGAAAACCTTCACCATGGTAACTTATACATTACAAGTCACTATCTCTATAATCCTTAAGCATATAGCAACAAGAACATACTGCTAGAACATCTCCATCTTAGTAGGGTTTGAAAGCTATAAATAAGGTTTACTGAGCACATTAAAAATACTAGAAAGAAGAAAAGGGTGCTTGATACCCTTCTGGCATAAATCAAAATCACATTATAAATTTGCAGACTTACTAATCTTACATCAAATTAGGCCAGTCAAAGATGGTTTATTATTATGTTTTTCATCATGCTTTTGTATTTCTTCTTCATCTTGTTATGTTAGCTATTCTTTTAAAAAAGGTTGGTAATATGAATATTGCAAAGAGGAAACATTTTATGCGACTTGTAGCAAGTAATAAAGTACATGTGTGAAAGCTGTGGAAAATCAGTCTTCTAAGGGATATCCATCCAGCCACTTGCTCTGACCCTATCACTAAATTCTCACAGGAGGCTACATTTCCAGATAGAATTTCCCCAGTGCCATGATTCACATCACAGTAACTTTATCTTGTAACTTTATCACAGGATCCTCAACAAAAGACAGCTCCAGCTAAGGCTGTGCTAAATGAGAAGGAGGAGTGCAGCCATCCAAAGGTTACTCAAAGTCATAGACAGCAAATTTTTCTCAGCAGACTGATGGTGGCAGAAAGGCAAAGAAGAGGAGGGTATTATTTCTGCATCTACTTTTCTTTGTGTGCCTGTAAGAATCAAGACATGGCAAACTCATGTTCATACTCAAGGAAGTGATCTCTCTTTGTAAATTAAAGGGAATGACCATCTTTCATTTTCCTTGTGGCTTTGCCTGCCAAAAGGGAAGATCTGTCTTACATTTCTTATGTGCACATCCATACATGTATAAAATTCCTTCTCCTCACTGACTGAACAAAATGTTCTTAGCTAGACCTGATAGAAATGTTTCCATTTATATTTTGTGGGTACTGTTTTTTTTTTTTTTTTTTAATTTACTTGAGTGTGGGGTTTTAATTGAGAATATTGTATTGACCAAAACTGGTTTTAATGCAAAAACCCAAAAAACCTTCACTTTAAAGACCCTTGATCTTCTTCCACAAATCTGGGAGAAAGCAATTTTAAATTAATATATATATATATGTAACAAAAATGTTGCACTTTTTTTTTTCTTGGTAGTGTTGGCTATAATGAGAAATGGCTCATTTAAGCTTGCTTACTTGCTTTCTGTAATTGGTGCAGGGATCTTGCCAGTCATTTATATAACTCTAGTATGTTCATCTGAGGCCAGAAACCAGACTGGTTTTTATTTGGAAAATAGATTGACGCTATCTAAAATAATAGATTTAAATCAGAAAACAGCTAAAAATAATAGATTATGGTGTACAAGAACGTAATTAATATCCAAATTGTGTGAATGCTATTGATGTGCTGCAATGTTTTCAGCTCAATTCTTTGGACATCAATGAGATACTGTTATTAACACTTGAAAATACCGTAACGGAAGTAAAGCAAGTTCCAATTCAGCAGTAAGAAGTGTCATGAAAAATAAGACCCCCACATAAAATAGGTTTTCACTTTTTGCAACAGTGGCCTTAATTCCTTTCCTCTCAGAGCTTTTTGATAATGATGGGGCTACAGTCACAAAGACTGTAACTATCACTGCTGTTACTACTGCTGCATCAGTGGCTGCCAGCCCTGCCATGTTTGAAGGCTGCTGTCCATGTATCACCATGTTGCCTGGGAAGTTTTCTGTTCTTTGCTATTGTCATATGACAAATATGTTCCTCTGCATGAGAACTGCCTTCCTGTACTCTATTGATCCTCATAAACTTTCATGCTTTAATGTCAGCATATTTTACTTTAGACCTAATGACAGCAGAATTATGTTGTGACACCTTGACTTTGACAATTCTTTGTAAGGTTGCCAGATTTACTGGCTTGTATTTCTTACTTGCTTGAGACTCAGTCCTCTGGTACGTAGTTACACTCCTCTGGCTATCTGGATTTAAGGAAGCAGAAGTTTGCCAAAATATCATTAAATGAGCTCAGCATCTTATAGATAATGCTTTATTTTAGATTTTATGTGGTACATCAGCCCATTAAAGTTGAAAAGTTATCATGTCATAATCACACATTTTCTTTTTTTTCCCCCTTCAAATTATCCCTTGCCTTATTTCAGAACTGAAAACTTGAAGATCATTTCTAACTTCAGAAACAGGAGAGAACAATGCAGCTAGAAAAAATGTTTAAATAGCTAGTCACAGGGATATTTAAAGGCAGTGTGAAATGTCAAGACTGTAAATCTAAGTTTGACTATAGTAGGAGGTTCAGAAAATGTTAAATCATAACTTGAACAAGAGGGCAAGTCCCTGACAACCGCAGCTAACATGCCTAATCAAAGTTCAGCTTCCATTCTGTGAACATACTCAACTTGAAAGAACATTTTGTTGTTTTTCTTTAAAATGATACCCCACCAATAATTTCCACTGTCAATTAAATGAGAAAATATATATATTTAGAGAACACACTCTAGGCTGTAATTATATTTTTAAATGTTTTCATTTGACTTCTGGTTTAAATATAGATTTTTTGGTATTGGGTTTGAGTGGCAAGGTTTTGGTAGCAGGGGGGCTACAGGAGTGGCTTCTGTGAGAAGATGCTAGAAGCTTCACCTCTGTCCAACAGAGCCAATCACAGCTACCTTCAAGACAGACCCACTGCTGGCCAAGGCTGAGCCCATCAGTGACAACAGTAGGACATCTGTAATAACACAATGAAGAAGGGGTGGAATTTATTGCACAGGAGCAATTGCAGATGGAGGGAAGAATGAGAATATATGAGAGTAAGACCCCTGCTGCCACCAGGTTTAGTGCAGAAGGAGGGGAAGGAACTGTCCCAGGTGCCAGAGAAGAGATTCCCTTGCAGCTTGTGTTGCAGATCATGGTGAGGCATGCTGTGCCCCTGCAGCTGATGGGGTCCACAGTGGAGCAGATATCCACCTGCAGCCCATTCAGGACCCCATGGTGGAGCAGAGGAATGACTGAAGGAGGCTGTGACCCCATGAGAAGCCCATGCTGGAGCAGGTTTGCTGCAGGACTTGTGACCCTGCAGAGGGTCAATGCCAGAGCAGACTGTTCCTGAAGGAATGAACCCATTGAAGAAACCCATACTGGATCAGTCTGCTCCTGAATGGCTGCACCACATGGAAGTGACCCATGGTGGAGCAATTTATGAAGAACCGCAGCCTGTGGGAAGTATGCACATTGGATAAGCTCATGGAGGACTGTCTCCTATAGGAGGGACCCATGGTGGAGCAGGGAGGAGTGTGAGGAGTCCTCTGAGGAGGAAGGAGTGGCAGAGACAGCATGTGATGAACTGACCACAGTCAAATTTGCCATCCCCCTTTGCTGCTGAGGAGGAGGTGGTAGAGAAATCAGGAGTGAAGTTGAACCCTGGAAGAAGGGAAAGATGGGGAAAGGTGTTTTAAGATTTGTTTTTATTTCTCATTACCCTACTCAGATTTGATTGGCAATAAATGAAATTAATTTTCCCACAGTTGAGTCTCACTTGACAGTAATTGGTGAGTGATCTCTCCTTTTCCTTATCAGCCCATGAGGCTCTCATTATATTTTCTCTGCCCAGTTGAGGGTGCAAGTGACTGAGCAGCTTTGGTGTGCACCTGTCTTCCAGCCAGAGTCAACCCACCACAAGTACACAAAGCTGCTGGTAGATGTCTCCTAAGCAATGAATGAACCTTAAAAGCTTCAGAGATTCACTCTTTTCTGATAAACAATGAAAATGCTAGGTGTTTAATCAAAACTTAAGCATTATAAACCACCCACAGGTCTTCATCAGTGTCTCCTAATTTTACATGAGTTTCTGATGTTTGAATTCTTTAGCTGACTTGAAAATTACAGCAGAAACATTTTATATTTTAGCTTAGATTTCTGTGTTTATAAATGAAGAACTGCTGTCCAATCTAAATAGCTTTCCATTTGGGCTGCTCAGTTGTGTTTGTTTTTAATCCTTAAAGAAGACATGTGGATCTTCCCCATTTTAGGATATTTGAAGAAGTTGCTACAGCTTTTGCCCAGCTATTCTGATTGGTTTGCTGCCCATACACTGAGGGTAGTTAAAAATGTGGTGAGTTTTCAATCCATGGACTAGTTAAAACAGTTCAGTCATTTCAGGTTATTCTATTCTATAAAAGGATTTTGTGAGTCCTCCTCAGAACCTCCCAACTCTCCCTGTACATCACTCAGTGCGCTAAGCACCTCACATAGCCCTCTGGATCCTGCTGCTGCAGAACCTGTTTGTAGTTTTAATCGTGTGTGCAACCATGCAAAAATCTGCATAGCTGAGTCCTTTATGGTAACAGTACCAGAATGTACCATCATACCCCCAGGTGGCACAACACCATTAAGTGATATGGACAGGAATCACTGAAATATCATAAGATACATGTACAAGTGGGAGCACAAGTAAATGCAGGGAGCTGATCTAATTTTCCTTGGAGACTGGTAGCTACTCCTAGAGGAATTTCTGAAACCTTCAGATCCCTGCTGGCAGTGCATGTGAGGAAATGCTTCTCTGCTTCAGCAATTTGCCTCTGTGGTGGTAGAGGAGAAGAGACAGTGAGAAGAGGCCAGGCAGGTGGGCCTTGCCCCATTTCTGGACAAGGGTGGCAGGCTGTAAGACAGGGACACACTGAGCCTGGGTAGTTGGAGCTATAGCTGCTTACCATGCAGATTTAGGAGTATGGTGATGTACATAAAACTAATATCACACATACAGAAATATAACACTGGCATTTAATAATGTTTGTGTCAGATGTACAGAATTGCTGATCCAGCCTTATAATGCTGGGTCAGTATACTGCTCATTGTTAAATCTGAGACATGAGAAAGAAGAGGAGCTTAAGTCTCATCCACTTTCAGGATGTGCCTTGACTTTAGAAAGTACCTATTAAAATTTTAAAAATCCCAAATTTTTATTTCATCCAAAATATGTTGTTGACATCATTATACACTGTTTTTAAAGTACCAGCCCTTTTTCAAACACTTTGAATGAAAGCTATGTCCCAGACTTCACCAGAGTGACGTTCCATTCAGCAGCCTACAGCTGGTGTTATCACAGAATCATAGAATCATAGAGTAGTCAGGGTTGGAAAGGACCTTAAGATCATCTGGTTCCAACCCCCCTGCTATGGGCAGGGACACCTCCCACTGTCTGTACAACACATCTTTTATAAATCATCCTAAGGGCAAGTTTTAGCCACAGGTAACTAAAAATCATTGAAAGAAGCCAGTACTGGCATTGCACATCTACAGTCTAAGATCACCAGGAGAGTTTTCAACCTCTAGCAACAAGTCACCAGGGTCTGGTTCCACTATGCTATTTAACTTGCTTTGGTATTACAAAGGAGGCTTACAGTTTATGTGTAGCCAAAATCTGCCACCCTTTGTTTTGTTGGACAGAACTGTTTTCTATAATGAAATCTATTGACTTGATCTAGAGCTGAAGTTAAGATGTGGTAGATAAACACTGTACTGAAGGCATTAGAGCTACTTGATAGCTGGCTTTTAAGTTTGGTGTAATGAATACATTGGGGTAGTCATGTATTCTTATCCAGGTAATGAATAATACATCAGAATAACTGCAAAGTCCTGTATATAAATAACTGAAATTGCTGTTTAAATAGCTGCATCACATAACTACATCTAAAACGGACTTGTAGGAATATGAAAAAAAAGAAATTTAGAAGGAGTTCGACAAACAGGACTAAACTGCCTACTATATGAAACATTAGTAATTAGTTAGATACAATATAATTACATAAACTACAGTAACTGTGTTATTACCGTATAGTTAAGAATTATAGTGTTATAAAGTGTGATTACTTCTTGTCTTTTCCTAACTCATGACCTGACATATAACTTGAAATTACTACAAAAAAAAAAAAAACCCACAAGATTAATCTTAAGTTTTATGGGCATAGAATCTACTGAAGTAGATGGAAAACTTTATTTCAATAAACTTTATAGAGGGATATGTAGATAAAGCAATAATATGAGGAGCAATAATGAAGTCCTCTCAAAAAAAAAAGAGTGAGTTTTTTCTTGCATTCATATCTAGTATTCCACTGTTAAAGTGATTTTGACAAATAAAAGGATTTAAGGAAACGAAAGGAGAGAAAGGTTTGGGAAGATTATCCTTTTCTGGAACTACTGGAAATTGGGACCTAGTCCAGGCACAGATTTAGGTGCCTTTTCCTCCCATCTTGTTTTCTCCACTAGACAAAATCTGTGGTTCTGTTATTAACAAGTTTTCCCAATGTCTTGCTGTGACACCAATTAGGAATGCTATTGCTGTACAAAAAATACTCTAATATCTGTTATTTTTTTCCTGTGTATTTCAGTAGTCCTATGCTATGTTTGATGAGGAACTAGAAAGCATGGTCCGAAAAAACTATTGGTTTTGTAGATCCTCAATATCAGTTGTTATTAATGCTCACTAATATCATTGTTTGCAAAAGGCAGGCGTGCTATAGACCCTGTGGAAACACTTCTGAGGTAAATTGCAAGATAAATGAAATCCAGAAGTAAATGGAGGAACTGCGAATTTCCCTATTTCTAAAGATGATTAGGATAAAGACATGCTGATGTGACAAGGGAAACAGCTGTCAGATACAAAAATTTGCTCGATTTGAAGAGGCAAACAAAGAGAGAACGAAAAATTAGATGTGGGATTCCACATCCAGCAACTTTAATCAACACAGTAGGAAATCAAAAAAGAAAATGTAATGCACTAGAGTTGGCCCAGGAATTTCTTAACGATTTGGAGAAAAGAGACATCAGTGATCTTGTAACCTGTGGCACTGGTTTGTCAGCTGCACAATGTGTTCAAGTGAATGTAATGGATTTTGAGCAAAGCATGTGTTGCAAAGCTTTATGTGCATTGAAACCCTGTAAATATCCTGGAAATGTTAAGCTTTAATTTTCTACCTTTTAAGTGCTTTATTTTTTCCTTTTTTCTCTTTCCCTTTGAAGGGTTCTTGTTTGGGTTTTTTTGTTTTTTTTTTTGGGGGGGGGTATGTTCGTGCGTTGGTTTGTCTGTTGCAGGTTGGTTTGTTTACTTTTAATGCTAGATATCTTCATGATATATCTGAGATGAATTCATTCAGCTTAAAATTTCTCTTCCAGTCTTTTTTTTATTCCTGTTTGGTTTTTTTTTTTTTTTTATAGGTCTCTATTAAAAAAATAATAAAAAAACAACCAAATGATTAAAATAAAATAGTTAAATTTGGGTTATGGAAGCAGAAAGCTATTAATTACAGCTACCTGCTACCTTTGGTATAAAGAAATACTACAAGGATGATCTGAGAATTCAGGATTCTGGTTTATAGCATGAGATGGCATATCTGCTGTATACTACAAAAAGCAGTAAAGAAAATTCTGATCTTCCTGTCCTTGAATCTAAAACTGTGTGAGATATTATTCTTTGGCATCACAGTGCCCAGCTATGTGATGAGCTGTGGCTGATACAGCAATTCACTTTTACTCCAATCTAAACTTCCCCTGTTTAAGTTTGGACCCATTACCCCTTGTCCTATCACTACAGTCCCTAATGAAGAGACCCTCCCCAGCACCCCTTCAGACATTGGAAGGCTGCTGTGAGGTCTCCACACAGCCTTCTCTTCTCCAGGCTAAACGGCCCCAACTCTCTCATCCTGTTTTCATACAGAAGGTGCTCCAGTCCCCTGATCATCCTCGTGGCCCTCCTCTGCACTTGTTCCAATGCTTCCATGTCCTTTTGATGTTGAGGACACCTGAACTGCACACAGTATTCCAAGTGAGGTCTCAAGAGAGCAGAGTACAAGGCCAGGATCACCTCCCTCATTCTGCTGGTCATGCACTTTTTGATGCAGCCCAAGATATGGTTGGCTTGCTGGGCTGCAAGAGCACACTGCCGGCTCATGTTCATTCTCTCATTGACCAGCACCCTCAAGTCCTTCTCCACAGGGCTGCTCTCAATCTCATCTCTACCCAACCTCTAGCTGTGCCTGGGATTACTCCAACCCACCCACCCGGAGGTGTAGGACCTTGCACTTGGCATGATTAAACTTCATCAGGTTGGCATCAGCCCACTTCACAAGTGTGTCAAGGTCCCTCTGGATGGCATTCCTTCCCTCCAATGTATTAGTCAAGCCACAGAGCTTCGTGTCATCAGCAAACTTGCTGAGGGTGCACTCAATCCCACTGTCAATGTCACTAACAAAGATGTTGAACAAGACCGGTCCCAACACCGATACCTGGGGGACACCACTCATTACTGGTCTGCAGCTGGACATTGAGCCATTGACCACAAATCTTTGCGTGCTGCCATTCAGCCAGTTTTTATCCACCAAATGGTCCACCTATCAAATTGATATCTCTCCAACTTAGAAACAAGGATGTGAGACAGTGTCAAACACTTTGTGCAAGTCCAGGTAGTAGACATCAACTGCTCTACCCCTGTCCATCAGTTCCGTTGCCCCATCATAGAAGGTCACCAGATTTGTCAGGTAGGATTTCCCCCTAGTGAAGCCATGCTGTCTGACACCAAGCACTCTGTTGTTTTTCATGTGCCTCAGCATGCCTTGCAGGACAATGCGCTCCAAGATTTTGCCAGTCACAGAGGTGAGACTGACTGGTCTGAAGTTCTCCGGCTCATCCATTTTGCCCATTCTTGAAAATGGGGGTTATATTTCCCTTTTTACAGTCATCAGGAACTTCACCTGACTGCCGAGATTTTTCAAATATGATGGACAGTGGCTTTGCAACTTCATCTGCCAGCTCCTTCAGGACCCGCAGATGGATTTCATCAGGTCCCATGGACTTATATACATTCAGGTTCCTAAGATGGTCTTGAACCAGATCCTCTCCTACAGTGAGCCCAGGGTCCTCATTCTCACTGTCCCTGCATCTACTTTCCACGACTTATGTGGTATGGTCAGAACATTCTCCAGTGAAAACTGAGGCAAAGAAGTCGTTAATAATAGACTTCAGGGTGGTAGTTAAAGAGTCGTCATTGTCATTATCTTCCTCTCCTCTAGTATTTGCTGGTAAATCCAATTTGGACAGGCAATGGGAGAATTCCATCTTGTAATGCTTCAGAAATTAATATTTCAGTGTTTCCAAATGAAATGCTGCTCTTTTGGAGTATCTACTATTCATCAGACCTTTTGACCTCCTGAGGAACTTTGATGCAGAGGCAGAAGTCTGTTGATGTCTTTAACTAAAGGGGAGCCATGAGATCAGCTGCATTTTGCAAATATCTGGTACTCTACAACCTCCTGGACATAATATTCATGAGGGAACATCTTGATGTTATACCATGCACCTTCCTGTGAGAAGGTGAATCTTCATATGTGTCTGCTGGATGTTGACAGATGACCTTTTATGTGTTTCATTTCTGAGCACTCTAAACACTCATACAGTGCTTCAACTGCCTTCCCTGCTCCCCTGCCAAAGTCTTTTCACAATAGCAGAGAGAGAACAGAGTACAGGTCTGTACTTTCCCCAGTCAACCTCAGTCCACTGCATTTTAAATGCCAATGAACTCAGTTTGACATTGTACAAAGAACAAGGGAAGCTGAGTCAGGGATTTTTCCTGATCTGCCTCACTCACAAGGAAGCACTGACCCTGTCAAAGACAAAGGAGGTTGGGAGAGCTGATCTCAAAAACAGCCCACAAAACAGTCTCTCAAAGATGTAAGATGAGCCCTCCTTACTTTCTCCATCTAGGTTGCCCAAATTATTTAAATAGTACCAGCTTCTAATTACTTATTTCTTACATATTAGGAATATATACAGCAATGATGGTATGTTTATGACCACTTTGGATTTCAAATGGCAAGACGACCATGGTCTTCAAGTGTTAAACTGCAAGCCAGCAGTCAGCAGCTCAAAGTTGTCATTAGACAATGAGGTTAATCACAAGACAGCAACAGGAAGAAAACATGGTGCCAGTTATAATGAGCTAAATTATTAGCCTTAAAGTCATTAGGGAATCTAATAGCAGTATAATAATAATGACATTCTTAAAAGAAACTAAATACAGAAGCATTTCAAATTTAAGCCCCTTGCCAAAGATCAATGTAAACATCTGACAACATTCAGCAATTAATTATTGATAACTCAATTTAACTCACTCTCAGTGCTGTTTATTGAAATTAGAGTCATTTAGTAATCAATAATCATACTTATAAAACAAGGAGAAAAGTTAGCTAACAATAATGCAGATCAATAAATTAGCTCATCTAATAGAACTTAATATTTTAGTTCAGCACTCTATTTAAGCAGTAGTATGTACTATTTTCACTGAATCAGAGGAATGTGGATCCTTTACACAATTTCTCTCATGAAAATAAAAAAATAATCGTAGTGATTATGGATTTAGATTTCTTTTGCCTTGGTCACAAGTTTGAAAGTATGCAAGAAAGCATTAAATAGTCCTTTTTCTTTGTATACAGTTGGATTTAATAAGTATAATCACTTTGCCCCACTAGCAGTACACGGGAGTTTCTTATGAGTGTTTTTTCAAAAGCCCATCAGCTTCAGCCAAGATTTATGTTAGAAGCATCTATTTACTTGTCTTGGATTTTTTTGCTGTTGTTACTCCATATACCTTTTCTGTTGCTTCTTTCTCCTAGATGCATGAATCTTGTTAGCAGCACTGTCTTCTGACACTCAACACTTCTAAGAACTCATTTTCTTTCATCAGAAAATCTATGTGATCTCCTAGACATTATGGTCCTGTAATTTGCTAGTCCCATAATTGGCTAGTCCCATTTTTCCACCTAGTCCCAAAGACACTTAGTTCAGTAAGATAAGCTCTTAGGTAATTAGCTCTTATTTTATTGTTACTCTACAGATTCACTGATGTTTTCAGCCACTCCTGGTGTAGTAGGGTAACATTTGACTAGGCAGCAAGTTTTCATTACTGCTGTTTATCCAAATATATATGTCATCCTAGCATGTAAAAAATATGGAATTGTGTTTAAATTTCTAACAGAATTTTTGTAATCCTTACTTTTTCTTCAAGATTTGAGGGCTGCAGCAGACAACTATGTTATGAACTAGGACTGAGATTAAGTTAGCTGGAAAGGCTGTAAGAAACTATTGTACATGACAAGAAACTGCTGGATGTGACGGGCAACAGTGCAAGAAACTCATAAAAATCAAGGACAGCTCCATGAAAGATGACTGGATTTCACAGATGGTTAGGGGGGATCTATATGAGAAATAACCAAACCTCACAAGGAATGGGTGAGAGTATTAGGCAAATTTTGGAGCATAGCATTTGCAAGGCTAAGAACATGCTTCAGTAATGCTGGATTTCAACATGGATGTAGCAAAACTGGGACTAGAAAGTACTTAAGTAATTGCTGAGTATTTGGAAGAAAACAGAGAAAGGTGCGGATGAAGGCAGAAAAAAAGAATCAAGATACAAGAGGAGGCATAATAAGGCAGACAAATCTAAGAACTGTTTCCCTCTGAGTGTGCCTGTCAGCAGCCCTGTGCTTGATCATAGCAGTAAACTCACTTGTTGCTCTGCTTATAACAACTGTGTTCAACCTACTGCCAAGAGGACAGGGAGAGGAATGGGAGCAGGGGAGCTCTTAAGACAGATGTACTGAGCATGCTAGTATCACCATACCAGTGCCTCGTAACATCAGTATCTTACTAAAAACTTACTAAGATATTATATTTCTTCTACTGGCAGGCAAAAGCTGCTGCTGCAGATAGCAGACCACTGATAAACTGCTGTAAGATTTAGGACCATGTCATGGGCTGATCTTCACTGAATGCCAGATGTCCACCAAAGCCACTCCATCACTTTCCTCCACAACTGGACAGGGGAGAAAAAAATTAAGAGGTTCATGGGTTGAGATAAGGACAGGGAGAGATCACTCAACAATTACTGCCATGAATGAAATAGACTCAGATTTGGGGAAATTAGTTTAATTTATTGCCAATAAAATTGAAGTAGGACAATGAGAAAATAAAAACCTAAATCCTAAACCACCTTTCCCACACCTCCCTTATTCCCAGGCTGAACTTCACTCCCTATTTCTCCACATTATTCCCCTAAGCAGTGCAGGGCAACAGGGAATGGAGGTTGTGGTCAGTGACATTTTCTTTGCTGCTTCTTCCTCCTCACGGGATGGGGCTCCTTACACTCTTCTCCTGCTCTGGTGTAGGGATCCCTCCCACAGGAGACAGTTCTTCATGAACTTCTCCAAAGTGAGTCCTTCCCATGGGCTCCAATTCTTCACAATCTGTTCCATCATGGTCCTCCATTCACTGCAGGGGCACAGTCTGACTCAACATAGTCTGCACCATGAGCAGCAGGACAAATCTCTGCTCCAGCACCTGCAGCACCTCCTCTTCTCTTTCTTCACTGATTTTGGTGTCTGCAGGGATGTTTCTCTCACATTTTCCTATTTCTCTCTTCAGCTACAATTTCTCCTGTACAGTAGCTTTCCCCCCTTCTTAACTATGTTATCACAGAAGCACTACCACCATCACTAGTGGGCTTGGTCTTTGCTGGAACAAGTTCTGTCTTGGAGCCAGCTGACATTGGCTCTATGGGACACGACGGAAGCTTCTAACACATTCTCACAGAAGCCACCTCTCTCATCCCCAATACCAAAACCTTGTCATGCAAACCTAATACAGACTGCAGCTCTTCACATTAAATCAAAAGTTTCTGAGTTGGGCGTCACCATACAAATGCTACATTCTAGATTGGTTTAGGAAAGCCTTCATAGAATCATAGAATAGTTAGGACTGGAAAGGACCTTAAGATCATCTAGTTCCAACACCCCTGCCATGGGCAGGGA
>JASSUY010012652.1:4730-52423 GCA_032466535.1 Forpus xanthops | reverse complement strand
GGTTGGCATCAGCCCACCTCACAAGCATGTCAAGGTCCCTCTGGATGGCCTTCCTTCCCTCGAGTGTATCAACCAAACCACAGAGCTTGGTGTCATCAGCAAATTTGCGGAGGGTGCATTCAATCCCTCTGTCCATGTCATAGAATCATAGAATAGTTAGAGCTGGAAAAGACCTTAAGATCATCTAGTTCCAACCCCACTGCCAGGGGCAGGGACACCTCCCACTAAACTGTGCCACCCAAGGCTATGTCCAACCCCACCTTGAATACTGCCAGCAACGAAGCATTCACAACTTCCTTGGGCGACCTGTTCCAGTGCTTCACCACCAGTACAGTAAACAATTTCTTCCTCAGATCCAAACTAAACTTCCTCTGTTTATGTTTGAACCTGTTACCTCTTGTCTTCTCAGTACTGTCCCTCATGAAGAGCCCCTCCCAAGCATCCCTATAGGCACCCTTCATGTATTGGAAGGCTGCTATGAGGTCTCCATGCAGCCTTCTCTTCTCCAGCCTGAACAGCCCCAACTCTCTCATCCTATTTTCATACAGGAGGTGCTCCTAAGATGTTGAACAAGACTAGTCCCTGGTCCCTGAGGGACACCACTTGTTACTGGTCTCCAGCTGGACATTGAGCAAGCCACCAAAAAATGTGCACTGGCGGCAGTTGTTTTTTTTTACTTTTAAGAAGTTCCTGTTCTCTCTGTGTTTTGCCTTTTAGGAAACATACATTAAGGGGAAATAATCATTGTTATTCTTGTAACTATAATTTCTTCTGAGCTCCTGAACCAAGGTATTTTGGAATGGTTTTTTTTTCAAGGTCACAGAGAGCAGAATTCCCACCATCTGAGTGCTAGTTCAAAACCACTACTCTTATTTACTAATGCAAATATATTCATAAAAATCTTAATTTCTTCCTTTTCTCATCTTTTCCTGTGTTTTGGCTTCAATCATCTTCAGCTTGAAAATGGCAGGTGAATGAAAAATGTAGTTAGCATAACTTCAGAGACCAGCTGGACAGGCAGGGGCAGGTACTTTGTACCAGTTTCAAGCAGTAGAATTGGATAAGGATGAATTACATTCCTTCACCTGTGCTATAATTCCAGCTTATTACATTCCTTTCATAAAAAACATAATAAGGACTACCAGTTACTATTACTCAATTTTATATTTTCTTCAAGTGTACTTAAATTGAACATTTCTCTGTTAATCTCATATTTGCTAGAAAAATCCAACAAAAATAGTGGGAGTAGTAGGCATGTAACAGACCCTTAATGCTTGAAGAATCATTGCTCTGTCTGGTCAAATAGCTAGATTTAATTACAACTGCCTGTTTTTTTGTTAAAACAAACTGATGACTGTTTCTAATATGAAATTCATCTTTTTGATAAACTGCCTTGAGATTTTGCTTTCCATTTGCTTAATTCTACTGCCCTTAAATGTATTTTTGTAGACAGTAGGGTCTATAAAATATTTAATGCATGAGTTGAGATTTGGATGTTCATAGAGTATCTTTTTAGGTGACAGAAGATATTCTTTGTTAGTGTCAGTCTTCAATCACAGCCAAAAAATAAGTTCCATTCTTCTAAGGGAAGAATATACATTGAGCAGGCTTTGCTTTTGCATGCCTTTGAGAGAACAGAGGTGTATAGCAAGATAAAATCCACTACTGTGTAGAAGTGACTGCACCATGTAAAATTTTAGAGTTATGGGCTGGGGATCTTTTAAGCTGCATCTATCCTTGCCAGCATGAACTTCAATATTCCTGTTTTTGTTTGTTTGTTTTTTAATGGTGTCTTCTTGGTGGGGATTAAATTATGCCTTTGGCAATTATAAATCTCTATTTTTAAATCTTCAAATAGGGAAAACTTTCTTCTGCTGAGGTATAGCCATCTTCCAGTTAAGATCTGATTTACAACATAAATATTAGCCTATTGCAATTTGGTTTCAGATTTAATTACAGGTCTTAAATGTAAAGAGGAGAGTCTTTCTCTTTGTTTAGGTAAGAACTAAGGCATCATTGTCTGATGGATACTTTGAGATACCTGTTGTTGAATATTGCAGAAAATGTATAAAAGCAAGAATCTTTTTTTTCTTTTTAGTAAGTTTTTTGCTGCTAGACCATTTTTTTATTATTGAAGTTCCTGATGGTGGTCATCTTCAGAAAAAGGAGTGTAAAAGAAAAGAGAGGCAGTTGACAGTAAGATATGTTACTGGAAATAATCTGATTTTCTGGCAATTTGAATGAGTTTGCTTATCACAGATTTTTCAAATAAACCATTAGTTTGGAAGAACTTTTCCCTGGGCTGTGCTTGATATTTATTGGCTGCTGATTAAGTCAACAGAATATTTTTCTTAAAGTACAGCATGCCTTTCAGGTCAATGAGTTTTCAACCATGACAATATTGAAATCCCATTCTAAAAATAGGATTATACTATAATCCTACTATAAAATCTTTATAATCTTACTATAAAATGTTTTAATCAGAAGAGGTCTGAAAGTACTCAATCATTGCTGTGAACGTACTGTTTATATATAGACTTTTGAGCTATAAGGAATGTTTCACATTCTTCGTGTTTTGTTGGTGGCAATTCCCAGGTGCAATACAGCAGGATGGTTCACTGCAGAAATGGACAAAAACAAAACCCAGAAAATCAGAAGCTCATCTGTGAATCAACAGTTATTACATGGCTGGGCCAGATGATCATTGTGGGTGCTTTCCAGCAAAGCTATTCTATTCTATTGCTAATGCAGCTTAATAATTTCAGATTTAGCAGCTTCTGTCTCCTGTTTTTAATTTTAAATTTTGTATATCCTCTTGGGGTAGTAAAACTTCTCTTGCGTTACTGAAAGTGTTCTAAAGCTCTTTCAGTCTCTCCTTCTACAGTGTTTTGGTTGCTTTTAGAAAAGAGGTTTGAAAAGTGGAGGAACAGGCTTCTGATTTGGTTTGTTTGCAAAGCGAAGTTATGAACTTTTAATTTCCTGAACACTGTAATTTCCTTACTGGCTTAAAGCTGAAGGAAGGAACCTTGTCCTTGGAGTAATTTTGGTCCTGTTATGTACAAATGGTCACATGTAATGTGTGGATGAGAGATGAGTTTGCATGCAGTTACTGAGAGTGAATTTTCATACAGCTTTTAAAACTATCTACTCCAATACATGTGTTAGTTACAGTAAAAAAACAGACTCAGGACTGATGCACAGGGTGACATAGTAAAAATGCATAATTTTATAAGGGTGCTAAGAGCGCCTTTGTGATAAAAAGGGGAATGTCAGCTATAAGAATTAGCATTGGACATCATAGGAATGGCTAAAATAATACTTAACTTTTTAATTGTTATTTGGTTTTGGCTTTAAGGAACTAAGAGCTCGCAGTCTTTGTTGAATTTCATTGCAACAGCTGAGATCTAGAATCATACTTGCAATTAAAAACCATAATGTTGGAAAGCAGTGATAACCGACTATTGTAAACCACCCTATGGCCACAGGGCGGAATAGATAACAGAGGTTATCTGCTGCTGTTCCTTTTTGGATGGGAGTTGCTTTCTCAGCAAATTCGTCTGATATGTCATATACTCAGTATTTTATCTGCTGCTTTCCACTGCTCACCACAGCCATACTGTTTTCTGTGTGTGCATGCTTGTAGAGTCGAGCTTCTTTATCCTGAGCTGTTCAGCTGTGCCAGGGTTATAAATTTAGATGCATTGAATAGGAATAGAAAGTATGGAAGGGCTGTGTCCGTGTATAAAAAAAATCTGATCATTGCTGATCCTGGAGTGCTTGCAATTGTTGTGTGTCCTCAATTTTTCTTCATTTAACAGGTAAAAAAATCAAAATTGTCATTTTTAGCTGAGTTACATCATTTTTCTTTTTTTTTAATGTTCTTTAGCTGTTCTTTGTTTTACCAGTGCAGGAAAACAGTGTATTGCTGTTAGTCTTGCCCTGTCTTCAGATTATCTGTGTCCTCTGACTGTGTTTGGCCACCAGCTGGCTAACTCCTAATGCTCTTCATACCACAGCTATTCTGCAAGCTTTTTCTTAACGATTACCAGAATTAACATGGAACATATAAAACAATTTAAGGGAGGGTTTCTGCCATAAATAAAATAATCTTTGATATATGTATCTTTCAAATTATACCTTTAAATTCCATTTTTGACTTCGGTGTTAGCATATAGTGTGCTTCATGTACCCACTCCAGCCTAGTAGAACAATGTTTGGAATCATAGCCCTGTGTAATAATGTTTTTGTGCCACTCTCAGGCATTGTTCTAAATTATTTTATCTTTTTTTTTTCTTTTGAAAATATTCCCTTTTCTGTTATTATGTACAATATTTTTCTAAGGCTTGTTTTTTTGTGGGTGCATGATGTGTCTTTTTTAAATTCAGGAACTAAACAGAGGAGTTTGCTTTGTTGGGGAATGAGAAAAAGCCATGGAAGAAGTAATTGACACAACTCAAAATCTTGAGAACTATTTCAGAACAGCCACTTATGTGTGTGTGTGCCAAAAGAGGCTTTGTCACCTGCTTCAAAGAATGTCTTTTGGGTTCTCAGAATTGGATGTGCTGGTACCAACAAAAAGAAAGGCAACTTGCAATACCCATGTAGGGCTGTTATTAAATCAAGATATATCAAAGCAGTATTGGTGGCAAAGAAAAAATCCAAGTACTGTCAGTTCTCCCAAACATTCAGGTTCAGATTTCAGCAGTAGTGGGGGAATTTATGTACTGATCCTGAAACAACTGCCAAGCTGTCTTAGATACAGGAGAGCTCGAAGAAACTTCTAAAATAAACATCCAGTTAAGTAGTTAAAAACTAGTGCAGAAATGTAGGCAGGAGATAGGAATAGATGGCCTGAGGGGTGAGAGTGGCAGGGAAAAGAAATACTGAAGAAAATTAAATGAACTTTGTGTGGCTCTAAATGACAATGGTGTGGGTTCTAGATGTGCTGGCTGTCATAACCATTTTTTCTACAAGACACATTTTGTTGTCTTGGCTATATCCTGTTCATAGTGAAGACCATTTCTAAAGCTAATGTATGATTGACATAATAAGCCTAATAACCGCAAATTAAGTATTTTTTAGGAAGCTTTCCTTTAATATTAATTCTTGGTAGGTTTTTTTCTGTAAGCAGCCTCCTGTGGCTGCAATATGCTTACACGGAATTGTTACTTAGTGCTCAATAAATTGGTCAGTTTGGTCTTATCACATGAATTTTATTTTGAAATTCCTTAGGTGACTTTTGCTTACCAGCATCTAAGTTTTAATCTTGAGTCATGAGTGGACTGCTGGTTTGCTTTGGGCTTTTCCTCATCATTCTCATTTAGAATAATGAAAAAACTTACCCTGTAACAAACAAAGGATAAAATTCCAACCTTCCATTTTGAAAGGGATGGAAATGAAGTTTTAGAGAGGGAAAAAGGCTTTTCACCTGTAAGAAGCTGTGTCAGGTTGATCTCCAGCTTAAATGTTCAAATCTGGTCTATGCCACTGAAGTAGATGTGGCAAATTTGAGAGGCATCAAAGGAAAAGTTACAGAAACATCTTCAAAAATGAAAGTCACAATCTCAATAGGCCTAACAAGTACATTAATTTCAATTATATTCTTGATACTATTGCCAGTATTCAGAAACAGATTAAAATACACTTGATGTGTTTTCATGCAAATGAATTAATTTGCTTGTTGATTCTTTTTTTAAAATGGGTGAACAAGAATTTATAGTGCTGTCAATCTGTCACTTTTAATGGCATGTTATTAATCTATGAATTTAAAATAAAGTTTCAAACTATAAAGCTAAAATGGAATATGGGTACTGTGATTAACATGCTTATTCAGCAATACTAAAGGCATAGTCTGGAGGGAAATAAAGAATTTGTCAGGTAGTACATATGAAATTTTTTAGAACTTCATAATTTAATGTTGTCTACCGGAAGAAAATTATTTTTCAAAAAATCAGGCTGAGGAAATTCTTCCAAAATATATATTTTAGGATTTTTTATTAAACAGGAAGAGGTTTAGATGATTTTGATTGTCTTATACAAAGTCTGGTGCATGGTTCATTACTTAGCAAAGTGGCATAAAGCAGTTAAAACCAGGAAAGCAATGTGTGTGACACAAGAAATATCCAATCTGTGGTTTAACCTTGCTCACACCAAAAAAGAAGGCATTACTGGTATGTTACATACCAAGCTCATACTGTTTCAGTTTAGTTAATATATTTAGTTTACAGTTAGGTGACTAACTGGAAAACCAGGCAGAGCAGATGCAGTATTAAATATATTTTGTATAACATATTCAGATAAATGAACTGAAAAGTTGTATGTAAAACCAATAAATTAAAAAAGCAAGTTTGGTTTTGCTAAGCATGCGTTACATGGTACCCATATGGATTAAAGGCTTCTATATAAACAATTAAATGCTGATGGAAAAAGTTCCAGATTCATAATAACTTGCAACATTCTCCTTTTCACCTTTTACTGTACTCTAAGAAACAATATCATCTGTGTCTGTAAAACACAGAGTAATTTACTTCTTGTCAGTTAAGGTCATAACAAAAATCTACTTTGTTTAACACTTCATAAATCTAATTTTCTTCTTGTAGTCATGTTTTCAAGGTAAGCACCAGTTGGCAGAGAGAGAAGCAGCAAAATCTCAAAACAATGAGCCTTACACTGCTGTGTGTAGCTATTTTAAATTAATATGTGTCCTACAAGATATATTTTAAGTGCCAAGTGTAACTGGCAGGAATCTGGTGACCAATATTTAAATGTCAGGTGTGTGTGTGTATATAAACACACACAACACTAAAAATACTAATTTTTGTGCCAAGCTCTTAAGTGTTTTCAACTGTATGTTGTTGAATATTGTTACTGTTGAGTATTGTTACTGGAAAGATGGAATGCACTGATTTAAGTGAATTTCCTATCCGTCTGTCTGTCTTGGGTAATGTTTGTTTTCAGTGCTTAGCTATGCCTTGTTTCATTTGCATTTAAAATGAAATGATTATTCAGAGTTATCTGGGAGGACTTGATGAGTCGAAGGATAAAAAAAAAACTAATGACAAGTTAGATTTTAAATCACAGGGAATTTCAGCTTCCAATCCTATGAATTCCACATATCTAGTTTATTATATTCTTGGAGACAAATGCATTTAACATGCTGACAAGTTCAATTTCCTCGCAGCTTTATTACACAGATTACTTAGAACAAGGAACAAATGTCAAATGCTTACTGCTCTAAACTATGAGCATGTCTTTTGAGCAAAGCTACGAAGGACTTACTAGAAGAAAACAGTGGTTTGGTTTTGATGCTGGCCCCAGCAGTGCTATAGCTACCCTTTTTCTATACTCCCGTTTATCTCACTCCCCCCATCATTCACTGTAATCTTTCCTTCCCCAGTTGCTTGTTTAGAATGTAGTGTGACAGATCTATCTTTAAATATGTAAGCTGTGTCTGGATTTTTCTTTACCCATCCATATCGTTCAGATATTTGCCTTAATAGCTATCTGTCAAGTGAAACAAGCAAAACTCACTAATGCATGCCATGGTTTCATGAAATATATCTTGTGTCACACACAGTTGACGTAACTAGCCAACTCTGGTGACGCAACAAAGTCAAGAAAATATATTGAGATTTTTTTGTCTCGATGTGGTTAATGCAGACTGAATAGTGTATTAGCTTCAGAATGACCATTTGCTAGTGTTCTTAGGGTTCCCTGTGTTGGTGTAAATTGACTTTCTACTTTAGTGAGACTTCAGAGTGATTTATTGTGAAAACTGAATTTGTCTATGATTAATTTTGGTATGAGAGAATCAGGTGTCAGGTTGTCTGTAACCTACCAGAGTGATAGGGCTGTGACAGTGTGTTGCTAGGTGTTTTCCATTAGCAGAATCTTTTGAACCTAATTATTTTCTTCTCTGTTGGATTACATATTCCTAATTTTCACTGTGGTGCCTTTTCTGTTGTGAAAGGTTTCCTTTTGGTGTATAGCTGATGCCATATCTTTTTATTTGAGAAATGTAAGAACCACGAGAAGAAAAAAAAACCCATGCTCATGATGTAGTCTTTCACATCTGCAGTGATTTTGCACTAAGTACCTTTTATAGCAAAAATACTGAACTCTTTTTATTTAAAGGTCAGATTTCTTCTGTAAATGCACTCAGCAGACGCAAGACAGATTTCTACTTGATGTTCCCTGAGGTTTCATTTACTCATTTACACTGCTTCTTTGCATTGCTTCAGTCAGATCTACAAAGGCAAGCAATGTCTTTCTTTAGTGTCCCAAGAAAATGCTGGCCTTTCAATGCAAATGCATGCAATTAAACCAATTCTCTTCAAAGTAATAGAATTTTCAAAGAAAAGATTTGAGTTCAGTTTTCCTTTCCTTACTCCAATTCATGATTAAATCATGTGTTATTTTATGCAGGAATTCCTCCCAAAACAATTGATGGGATTTTTAGTGAGAAGCCAAGCATATGGTTTAAAGACAAACCCACCCTTAAACAACCTACCCTACTGTGCAAGAATTAATCCGTAGGCATGTCAAATTCAGTGAGGTAGCACACAACAATGCCCCTATTGTTACTAAATTGTAAATAAGAAACAAATTTGAAAGTGATAAATGTCCAATTCATTAATAGTGTATAAACAAGTTTGTTATTTCCTCTCATTCTGTTAAAAATCTGAGTTAGAATTCACTGAACATCCACAAGGAATAAATAGCATAGAGTTATGATATCTGTCTTAGGACTATTCATGAAGCTACATGAGATAGGGAGTTCTTCCCACTCTTCTAAGCAAGGTCAATGATCCCTCAGTTGTTTCTCTCACCTACTGTCTTTTAGAGGTGACTCCACTCAGATGCTTTGGATAACCCCTCGTTCACTAGTCCTAAAATTAGGAATTAGTTGTGTAATATCTACTCTAATTTTCTCTGCTGCCATGTAAACTCTTTACCCCAGACACACTGACCGTGATGAAAGATATTATTCCTTTCCTTTGTCATGGAATTTAATGTTTAGGAAAATACATGCCAGTTTACTTTTATCTTTCTTTCTAGTTCAACAGCCTGAGCATGTTGAGTCTTTCATAGCATGTATGCCTTCCTGCTGCTCTCCTGTGATCCCCCAGGGCTGTTTCTCATCTGTCCTAAAGCAGAGGACAGATGAGAAGCTGGATACTGTCTGCTGCCTGAGCCTATGCAGCTGCACAGGGGAAGGTTTGCTTCCCATTGCTAATAAGTATCTACACAAAGGGGCCTGAAAATGACAGAAAGATGAGTTCATATGAAATGGCTTCTCCCCATTTTTGCCAGGTAGTTAATTGAGTTAGATGCTGATTAGAGGGGGAATTCAAACAGGTTGTGATTTTTCAGTAAAAATGACAACTAAAAGCATGCCTAGAGTTTAACAGGTGTTGTTTGCACGTCAGTCCTTCTAGCAAACACCTGAAGTACTCATAAAAGCAGGCTTTGAAAATAAAAGGAAAATCTACTTTTAGATCGAGGGTGTGCAGTCAGTTGTGTGTAGCCAGAAGGTTAGTGATATATCCAAGTACCCTTAGCTTTATTTTGACTTAGAGAAAACTGGCTTTTTTTTTTTTACTGGCTGTTTAGGCCTTTGTTCCTACTTTATAATGTGTAAAAATATTTTGCAGTCAACTGAATAGATTAACCACATTAAATATCATTTCTTCCTCTCTCTCCACTTTTTCATCCTGCTAACTACAATAATTTTTAGGTGTGCTATGAATTGCATGTAAATACTGTAATAGTATTCTTCAATGTTGCTGAGCTCTTTACAAGAATGATTAAGAAGATATTAGAAGTCCAAATTACAGAGAATTATGTGCTCTTTGATCCAAACACTACCACCCAAAATAAGTTGACTTCAGAAATCAGTGTTTGTTCTTCATCTTGCCAGCAACAAGAGCAGAACAGAAGCTCAGATACATCTTAATTGTCATGCTTACTCTCTCCTGATACAGGAAACACTTGTTTCCAGCTCTGATGTAACTGATGTGACAGAGAAACATCAAGTGCTTTAAAGCATGAAAGCAATACTGTTGCTGGACTTCATAACCCTACTTTGACTCTTTCATGACTAATGCTTGAAAAAAGAGGCTGTTGAGGACAGTAAGTTAGAAAGTGCATTTTCAGACACAAGTGTGATCAAAACCCTCACATCTTTGACTTGAATTGAGCCAGAGAAGGTAGCCCCAGTTGAAGCACTGGATGGCTGAGATTAACCAAGGCAGTTCCAGGGGAGAGTATAACTACTCTGAACCTCAGCCTTCCCTTTGAACGCCTAACATCTTACAGAAATGGATGAAATTTTAACACCATGGTTCCCTTAATATGTCACTGTTACAGTCTCCAAAGGGGTCCCTTTTGCTCACTTGGAGCTTTTGAGATCTCTTCTAGAGACAAAGACTTTACTGATGGTAAATTTCAGACGACAGCTCCCGGCTTTCATCTCTTGTATCAGTCTTCCCTGCCTTTTAGATTCAACTTGCAGAAAAAAGTAGGTTCAAGCCCTGAGTCCAGTTTGTCTTCTGATGGTGCAGACCCAGAGCTATTTTGTAGGTTACTTAGAGGAATGTGGGGATAGATCCTTGACCAGCCTCAGCAGACAAACCACATTGAAGATGAGCCTCAAGAATCTTCAGCAATCTACATTCAACTAAGTTGAAGGAAACAGTCTCCATGTCATGCAAATGTGGACTCAAATGGCCAACTCCTGGTGACTGAAGAATTTACAGAGATAAGAAGTGGCTCAGGATTGAAGCAAGCTGTATAATCCATCACATTTTCCCCTGGTGCTTGGAACAGTTTTCTAGGGCAAAAATTTATCTTTCCATGTTCTAAAACTGTATCATGCTTATGTAGTAAATATATTTTTTTCAATATTGGTTTTATTATGGTGGCTTCACTTCTGTCTTTCACAGTTAACACCAGAGACATCCAATCACCATACACTGCATAAAAGCAAAAAGTATGAGAAATCTGCGTTACCAGATTCACCATTTTTTTTGTATAAAGCTAAAGCACAAGCAACATGATCATGACCCTCTATTTATGATTCATCAATAGTGTTTCTGTCATCTGTGTGTCCAGGGAAATATTTGTTTCCCCTCCACTAATGTCACCTTTCTAAGATGTGGTAGCCTTATTTCTGACTTCTTTCCTTGGAAAATATCCGAGGGCATTCTGGCCAAAGTTTTTCCTTCTCCTTCCCCCAACCTCACCTCCACATTTTGTTTAAGTGTTTCATCCTTACTATGTAGTTCAAAAAGGATCTTGAAATGTTTCCCCATAGGGTTGACCCTTCAGAGCAGTGGCAGGCAAATAGTTTTCTTTGATATACTCTAACCTAATAATGTAGCTGCTGACGGTGGGTTTAAAATGAAATGTTTGCCCCAGTAATTGAATTGTTTCTTTAAAGTATAAATGAACAGGCCAAAGATTTATCCTGGAATACCACAGAAAGAGAAACCAGGAAGAATGTCTTATTTTACTCCTCCTACCTTCTTTTCTTTCCATATTAGACTGTGTGATCTAGTAGGACAACACCAGTGGTAATACAATGCCATAGTGACTATTCATATGCTAAAAAGAACTATGTGACATTTGTGGATGTGGATGAAATTCTCTAAATCTTTGAGAGATTTCAGGAAATATCCTTTAGCTAATTTCACTAAGGTGTAAACGAGAAACTGCCTAAGAAGCAGAGGAATAAAAGATGCTTTTGCTGGGGTTTTAGTTGTTTTACTGGGGTTTTCTTTTGTTATACTTGGTGAATGATCTATACTTAGTTTTCTGGTTTCTACTTTTCTTCAGATAGTGACAAAATGAACACCGACTTAACATCCAAAACAAAAATTGAATTATAGCTGTTGTGGCCAAACCCCTTGTTTTTATAATTTATTTCAGTTTAAAGTGTTATGCTTTTTGAGTTATTTGGAGTTCAGAAGAACTTCTATGTTTTTTAAATGAACAGACTTGAAAATGGGTTGGAGCAGTGTAGCTGTTAAGGTGGCTCTTCCAATGTCTTTGGGGGCCTGCATTCCCCCCAGATTATTTTGCAGTGTGGATGTCTAATTAAACCAGCTGAATTACGAGAAAGCAGTTTCCTTTATTAGTCTACCACAATGCACTGGCTTCAGCCTTCAGTTTGCATAACCTTTCCCCTCATCCTTTCTTTTTAAGCCTTCCTAAGAAAGGATTTGTGTCAGGATATAGACATGTGGATCAAAATTTGCTTGTTCTTATTTATTGTTGTGAACCTGAAACTTGATCTGATGGATATGTTTATTTACCTTAATCAAAAATAATTAAAAAAAATAATAGGCATTCAAAGGGCATTCAGCAGCATTCAAAGCACTTTTTGTCTTTTCTGGTTGTGCTTTTCCATGCTATTTCAATATACATAAATCCTGTTACCTTATAGAGACTGATTAAATGAATGCTCTCATGGACTGGGAATCTGGAGTGTAGAATTAGACGGTGTGGTAGGAAACAGGCAAAAGTTATCTCCCTTACTCCAGACAGTCATATGCATAGAACAGAGGAAAAGCTTTAAGCTTAAACATCAGATGGCTCTTCAAAAGATGCCATTTGTTTTCTCTCATTTCTAGCAAAACACAGAGCACTGGAGGACTATGTAAGTAGGGCTGTGTTATATGCCTGTTTACAGTCACTGATCCAAGTAGCAGTTTTTCTCTGTCTTCAAGGGAGAATAATCAAACATCTAATTGGATGACTGGCAACTTGCTTAATGTTTTAAGCCCCTGCTTAACTCCATTATTAGGAAAAAAAATCCTTTGCAGTGGGTATTGATGTGTTTAAACAATCAATAAATGAAATATCTAATTTTTAAAAATCCATTTATGTGGCAGACAGCAATTTAATTTATTGTACTTAGGAACAAATTGGGATTGATTACTGTTCCTTGTTACTTAACATCACTTTTTAGTACTTTGAAGTATGCAGTAATGTTAAAAATTAAGACAAACAAGCTCTTTATTTTTACATCATTGCAAAAATGAAAGCATTTTCCAATGAGACTTGTGTTAAAATCATGAGGTTAAAAGCTGTCTTTGTAAAATTTCTATAAATGTTTCAGAAGAACTATTTTTGAAAGTTAAATTACCAGCCCATTTTATGAAGCTCTATAGGGAAATAAGGGAAGTAGGACAAATATTTTATAATTGTCCATATGTTTATACATTGCAATATATGTTACATTTATGTGTTAAATATAGTATTTCAAAAGGCTTAATTAAACTTTCAATTTAATGGAACTTTTAGTTGTGATGAATTTGATGATTTGGAGAACATTTTCCCAAATTTCCAAACATTTTTTTTAAAGGAAAAGAAGCTTTAAGAGTACTCTCTTAGCTTAATTTCTGTGCTTGTAACACTTCCCTGAAGTGGGAAAGAACCAGTAATTCGATTAGTTACATTTAGATGGCGTTTACTTAACTCTGTCCCGTCTATAAGGAGTGTCACTCCTTCAAACAGCATCTCAGTTTTCTTTTAACTTTGAAGTTAATTATTTTTCATTGAATAATACAGAAGGCTATCAGATGGTTTTAGATATAGAATTATAGAATCTTTAGGGTTGGAAAGGACTTTAAGATCATCCGGTTCCAACCCCCCTGTCAGAGGCAGGGACACCTCCCCCTAAACCATGCCACCCAAGGCTATGTCCAACTCAGCCTTGAACAGTGCCAGCGAATGGAGCATTCACAACTTCCCTGGGCAACCTATTCCAGTGCCTCACTGCTCTTACAGTAAACAACAATTTCTTCCTCATATCCAATCTAAACTTCCCCTGTTTAAGTTTGAACCCATTTCCCCTTGTCCTCAGTACTGTCCCTCATGAAGAGTCCCTCCTCAGCATCCTTATAGGTCCCCTTCAGATACTGGAAGGCTGCTATGAGGTCTCCACGCATCCTTATCTTCTCCAGGTTGAACAGCTCCAACTTGCTCATCCTATCTTCATTATGCTAAAGCATTATGTTATTTGTCTTTGTGTTCTTCCTTGGTCATGTAAAAAAAGTTCAATCATGAGGTGGGAATATTATGATCATTGCAGATATATGTGGGATTTGTTTCATTACAGTTAAGAATAGCAGTGTCAAGGTATGAAATTGCTCCTTGGTGAGAGTGGAGTGATTCCAAAATTGCAATTTTTGTATGTCCCAAAAGAAATGACACAGAGAAATTACAGAAAATAGTCAATGTATAATCCTAAGCGAAAAGCTATGAATATTGCTAATCTACTGAATTTGTAGAAAATGACACCCTAATTCAAAGGTTGCTGGAGCAATAGTTGGCAAAGAACAGAAGTGAGAGAAAGTTGGTGAGATGATGTATCTTGTATCTCCTTTCTAAATTCTATGACAATGGTTTTAAAGACAGAAAGGTGTACAGGCCAGACTTCCCTATGTGCCTTCATAATTCATAACTACAAACACAGTTTAAATTGTGATATTTTTGTTTGCTATAAGGCTGAAGCTGTATACCATGATTTCAAAGCACATTATTTTTTCAAGCTTAGATTTCAAGCATTGACTTTGTCAGTAAAGTTTATTTAACACTGCTTTTAAAAGATACATACTCTAATGATCTGCATTTTCATGTTCTTTAAAAACCCATCACTATAATATATATGAATATACATTTGGCTAGTTTTCTTTTCCAGCTAGAACACAAGTGCATTAGGTTTACTGAGTTTTGCACATCTTTGATATTAACTATTAATCCATTCCTTTCAGCTTTCACAGACAATAAGGTCTGAGAAGTATGTCAACTATTAAATGCTAGGTTAGGGTTCCTGCTGCTTAAATAAAGGTTTCAGGTTTTTTGTTTTACAACACTGTTATGCTATGTTTGTATTGTTTGATAGTAGCAGATCTACCAGGTGTTTTTATGCAAAACTTCTGAGAAATGGAAGAATGAACAGAAATTTCTATGCCTCCTTTAATACTTACCTGTAATTAGGTGCTAAAAAAGTATAATTGTCTCCTTTACACACTATTGCATACTGAGATTTGAGGAAATAATTATTCACAGTGCTTTGCTGTAATATTAATGTATTTAAAATGAGAGTTCTCTATAGTATGTATAAATAAAAGAATAATGCAAGAGGATTTACAAACAGTATGTCAGACCAGTCTGGTTCACGACTGCATGGAAGCTTTTACCAGTGAAACTATATTTGAGTATGAATTTAGAGGAAAGAGAAAAGCAGTGTCTATTCCACAGAATGTTAAAACCCGGGTTTATTGGCTAGAATGGATATCTAGTGTCAGTGTTTCATCTATAGCTGCATTGGGAAAAATGAAATACTTTTTTCTTTAAAACGTTTTAGTAGCCACTTGGCAGCTCTCATGCATGCCCTGTTGCGGCTGTGCAGTGTTTTTATAGCAAAGTACTTGTCCGCTTTGAAACTATTAATTTTAAATGCATGAGATAATTGAGTCATAAAATAATACCCACGTAGGACTGATTTTACTCTAACAGTATACAGGAGTTAGAGTTTATTCATATTTGCTGTCAACAGGTTGACTTCTTTTGCAAAGTAGAATCTTCTATTGCAGTGCAACATTGTGAAAGATGCAGACTTTTCCTGATGATGGGGAAGAGATTTGTGTTTTCTAAAAACATACTTTTAAAACTAATATGTTACTTCTGCGTCCCACCTCTGCAGGGTCTCAAAACCTATAGTAGTTAATTTGGTTAACAACGTTGTGATTTGCAGAATAAAAGTAAAGTTTTGTGAGGGGAATAAGATTTATTTTCCCCTAAATGTTACTCTGTATTTACATTAGATCAGTGTAAGAGCATTTCTTAATAATAACCCTGCTTGGCATTTTGAAACATGTTGGTGATAGAAAAGATAGAAGGACAATAGCTTTGACTGGAAAGTCCTTATGGAGGGGTTCAGCAGAATGTAGTCAAAGATTCTTTATTGAATTTTCTGTAAAAAAAATTAGAATATTTCTTAGAATTAAGCATCTAGACAAAAAGCTTTATTGAATGTATACCTGCACTTCCAAATGCTAGCAAGTATAGCAACGTCTCTGCAGGATAGTCTTACATCTTGCTTAATTTTCCTTTCAGGAAAATAGAACTAAAAAATATATTCAGTAATTTTGATTTTTCTTTTTTTTTTTTAATTAAAGAGCACAGCATTCATCAGTATGTGCTGAATTATAAGGGTGTTCTATCCCCAATGGGGCTGGAATTCATTAGCATTCATTTTTAGTGCTTCACAGAAAATCCAGCCCGGCTAGCACCAGTTATTAATGAGGTGAGTATTGCGAGTGGCTCAGGCACGAGGTGAAGGAGCCACAGGCTTGTTCCTGGCCCTCCATAGAAGCAAGCTGGCTCCCAAGCAGGGTCAGGCTGAGCCTGCCTGAAGTGCTGGTCCAGACAGACAAATGCCAAAACTCACACCAAAAAACCCCAAAACATATTAATTTTGAAAAAAGGGCAATTCTTGGGCTGCTGTATGTAAATGTGTGTTTGCACAGTAGAGTGTCACTGCTTTGCTGCTTCCTCTGCCTTGGCTGTTTCTAACAGCCAGGACGTGAAATGACCAACTGCAGGTATTAACATCCACCTATAAATACCAGCAGATAAAAACTTAAAAATGAAACAGATGAAAACTTGAACAGGTTATTCTGCCTCGCTGCTGTAATGGTCTTGGGATGGGTATTTTCCTGCTAGATTACAAGGCAAACAGATGTGTTGGAGATGCCCTCAAAGGAACCCGCATCTGAGTGCACTGCACCAGGCCCATGCATGCTCCTGTGATAGGGAAATACAGAGGCAGATTTCCACGTAGCACTTGAAGAATGGGAAAACCCTTAGCAAGAAGCTGTTTTGCCAGCACTGACTGTTGTCAGTGCAGTAGTACTGCCTTATGTCACTCTGGGCGATGTTACACATTCCCTGCTCTGCTCTGCATTCCCAGCTGGCAGCCTTTAATTTTTGTCCCATTTTTCCACACTTCATGATTTTTATTGTAAGCCGGATCCTACTGACACTGAATTCATCAGCAACTCTGACTTCAGAAAGAGCAGAACCCAACCTTATGTTCTTCAATTAGAAAAGTGCTTGCTCACCTGAATCCCTTTAAAATGTGGCAGAATGAGCTTATTCAGCACTTCCATACAACTCTCACTGTCTCTTCAAAAGTTATTTTTGCTTTCCATTACTCTGTTGGTTTCCCTCCCCAGCCCAGGTGATCTGTTGAAATGATGAATCTGCTTGACATTCACTAGAAGTACAGCCATCAGCTGTTGTGATCCAGGGATGCTGTTCTGAGCTCACTGTTGTGTTTCATATTTATATGTGGCATTGTATATGCCTGGGCACAATCTTAAATGAACAAATCTAGAGGGAAAAACCTGTCAGCTGGCTAATCCCAAGGTTTAGAGGAACCTCAGTAGGCACTCACTAAAAGTAGCCTAAATGATACAAAAAATCATCAGCTGTTGATTAATGTCTAGGTTATAGCACTTGAGCTATAGTTACAGTAGTTTGCTGTGCGTTTAGATTACGAGTAAAAGGCAGCATTAACAAAGATATAGCTGGGCTCTTGATTCTCTGTAGTTTATTCTTGTGGTGGAGAGCATCGGGTATGTGTGAGATCTGGTGGAAAACCAAGGTTTTAAATAACCATAGGTATAAAACCTTATAGAATAATAAAAATCTTATTATATAATAAGTTATTCATGCACTTTTTTCAAAAGGTCCCTATTAGCAGTCGAGTTTAGGCATTCCAATGTTATATTTTGTATTCCTTTTGGCTGAATATTTTGATTGGCCTTCTCCCTGTATATTCCAGAATTGAGTATAAAAGAATTACAATTATTCATAGAGATAAATGCTAAAATTACTTCCATAGCAAGCATAAAATGAATCTAAGCACATATGACAGTCGATTTTATTACCTGTTTCTATATGAAGGAAAAAGATAAAAGGTATATGATGTATAAATACATTTCTAAATGCTAAATTATCAGTTCTAGAGATTGAACACTCAGTAGGGCTTGAAAATTGATAAAAAAGTATTTCCACATGAGTCACATCCAGTAGAGATTTTGGAGGCTTTTGAAATTTTGGCTGTTTCTATCTTATATAGAAAAGATAGCAGACACAGAACAAACAGAAATAAATGACAAAAACATGGCAATTTACAATGACTAGAAATGTGGAAAGAGGTCTGCTATCTGGTTGTGGGCTTTTCTTTCCTATGGGATTGTGGTAATCAAAAATTAACACCTTTAAAGTAGTTGCATGATTTATTTCTGGCTTCTTTCTTGATGCACTGATATCGTCTAAAAGTGAGGATCATTTTTTTGGTTCATTTTCAGTGGCACTTTGATAGAACTTTTTGAATTCAAGGAATGAGAAATGCAGAAATGTCAAGTGTTCAAGTACAGGAGGACTACTGCTAAGTCCTTGGACCAGTAAACCCCTGCCAGCAGTGAACTTTGAATTACAAGGAAGATGCTAGTTTTGCAGCATCTTTAAAAGACCTTTAAAGATGGGTATGTGCTATTCCCTCAGTGGGGAGAGAAGCTCGGGTAGGTTGGCGTTCTTGTCATCAAAAAGGTGACGATGTTACAGTATATTAGAAGTCAAGACAAGACAACAGGGGAGAAAAGAATGCATTTGAAGTACAGCTCGCTCTCATGTTCTTGCTCATCCTGGGGGAGGGCATAATCGAAAGAATTTTTATTTCATAGTATCTCGTTTCTGCTGCATTTACCAGATGGAACACATAGACATACACTCACTTTGAGATGTTCCTTTAGTGCACTAAAATTCATCCACCTTAAGGGTGGAAATGCAGCAGCTGTTCCTCACTGGTATTGCTGCAGGATCATTTTGGAGAACAGACAGTCTTAGAAAATATTCTGTATCATTCATATACACTTCTCATACTATATCTCTGCATAAAAAGGAGAGAATCCTTTTTCAGAATTAGTTCTATTTGCAGGAATACATTCTTTATAGCTACTTTTCAAATTATGTAAGTATAATATCAAGTTTTTCAAAGTACTTATTTTCTTTATGGAAATCTCTCATTTCAAGTAGACAGTATATTTTTATTGAAGCAGATGTATGATATATAATGATACACAATTATTAAATATTCCTTTTTACATTATGTGCTGAGTGTGTCTAATTCTTCCCATGATAATTTACTGCGCGGCAGTCCTGACCATTCTAGAGGATCAAGTTAGTGGTATAAAAAATACTTCCTTTTTTTTCTTAGAACTTCTACTTTCCCTTTCCCTCCAGCCTTCAAACAAATGGTTTTACCCTGAACGGGGGTGTGGAGGGAGAAGCATCTTTGAAGTGAATCAGTAACAGAAAAATTGTATTTAAGAGAGGATATTTTACTGAGGTCAAGATAAGGAAGAAGGCCAATAACCACAAGCAAGGGGGGCCTTTGTTCATAGTGCTTGCAAAGAGAAAAAGCAAGATTGACACTATTTGACTTGATATGAAGCCTTAACCTCAAAGCCAAAATGAAATATGATTGTAGTCATGTATCTGCAATTCTTTTTAACTATCAGCTATCTGGTTTAAGTATCCCATTGACCTTCTGCCAAACCCAAATCAGGGTAATATTTCTTGGACTCATTTTATACATTATTTATATGAAGGGATTTAAACTACAGCACGCTGAGCATTCCCAGTTTCCATTGTACTTCCCTGGATTTCACAAAATGCCTTCTTATTGACCTTTCTCTTGCAGTCCAGTGTGTTAGCTGAGTGAAATACTGCTTTTCCTGGTATGATCGAAGTGGTGAATGTAACAGAAGCAGGAGTTTCATTGCAGGATGGTTGAGCCACAAGCTCCCCATGTGCTGTGTGGGGTAGGGCTTTCTCAGGACAGCATTTCTCCTGCCTGGCAAGTGAGGTAGGAGGTGTGCAGAGCCAGAGTATTCCACTACCCACAATCTGGTTTAAGCCAAGTCAGTCTAGTGCTGCTGCTCTACATCCTGATAGCTTCTCCCACCGTGCTTGGAATGGATTTTGAAGCTTTCTTTCTGTAGTAGTCTAAGCTTCTCCCCCAACCCCCAGAGGATTTGGCAGCTGTACTGTGCTAAGCCCCAGGTACAGATTCATCCAGCTTTGAAGTGTGTGGCTGGAGAAAAGCTAAATAATAAGACTCCAGAAATTTTGGGTGTTCAAAACTCCTAGTAAAGCATAATGAGAATCCAGAGGGGAGCAAGATTGAATATTGTAGCTAATTATGTTATTCAGAGAGAGATTTAATTGAACTATAAGGTTGGAGGTGATTAAAATTTTCTCTCGACTTCCAAATTGTGTGAGCATTCTGTATGCAGAGTCTGTTTTATGTTTGGAGGAAGAAGTGATTTTCATATAAGATCAGTAATGCATATAAAAATGTACTGAAAGAAAAGATGTCAGATGCTTTACTGACCGACTGGAATATAAAAAAAACAGTATTGCTTCTTAAGTAAAGGCACTAGGGTTTTGGCATAGATCAAAAGTGGTGAGAAAGCAAACTCATTAATGGAGTCTGAATTGGAGTTTAAAATATGCAGAGTTTCAAAATGGGGCTGTCACTCAAGAATCTGTTTTTCTTGGTGTTGCAGAAGAGAAATGACTGTTATTCCACAACCAGTCATAGTCTGAATCAACATCTGAAGTGGGTTGTGATGATGATGTCTGGACAGCTGTAGCTGGACACTTGACCTGCTGTGGAATTTCAGGATTTAGGGTTTAGGATTAGGCAATTTCTTTACTGAGTTTTAGACTTTGATATTATTTGTTGCATATGAGATACATTAGCTAACAATCCATTGTTCTTCTAGGGAGAACTAATGAACCGTCTGTTTCTGAAAAAGTGACAAAATAGCCCTGAATGACTAAAGAGTCTACTTGCCATAAGTTAACTACAAAAGAAATCCCAAACCCTCAGCAGGAAATTATTGCCTTTGTGCTTTTGTCAGTATTCAGCATCACAGAAATCTTGCACTGAGTAAATGCTGTGGTGTAGGGAATTGTGCCTAGAGCTGTGGAGTGTGTTTTGGAGAGATGTGAAGGTGAAATGTTGGCTGGGAATTTTGATTTTTACACTTGTTTCTAATTGCCATTGTGGTGTTAGCTCCTGTGAATGTGAACGGGAAATCTCCATGTAATTTACTTAGTTCTGTTTAGTGCAGTGATCTTAATCAAGAAGAAACCCTGCAAATGCTTTTTTCCATAGAATGAATTTGACAAGTGGCCAGAAATATGCCTTGAACTTTAACCTTCCATTTGTAGGCAAAGCCAGATAACAGCTATAGAGATATTAAAAATAAGACGATTTGAGCAACATGACAAGAGATTATAAATTAGGACTGGCCTTGTACTGCACAGAACATTGCTGTCTTACTTAAAAAGTTTTGGAGTGGCTCTCTAAGTGAATCAATGACTCTTATAGCTCTTTACCATTAGGATATTTAGCTGGAAAGCCTGGTCAGTCTGTCCTTTGCCTGAATGAAAGCCAGATGAGGCAGTTTTGTATTCAGACCACAACATATATGACAAAGAACACTTGTCTACCTGTAAGTCAAGATGGCTTTTTTACTCAGTGTGAAAATTAAGGCTACATTACCCACATCCTGAGAGGGTGGACCCACCAGATCAGGGCACCCCACCCTGCCTGTTGGAGTTGCTGACAGCAAAGCAGTCATGAAGCCTTGAAAAAACAGCGAAAGCTTGTCTGTGCAGCCTGTGATTGGGCATTTAGTGGTGATGGGGGAGGCGTAAATCTTGGCTCTTACTCCCTGAGGTGCTAATGGATTCTGTGGCTCAGACCCAGGCTAAAGCAAGGAAGTAACTTTGGAGCTAGGTAATAGTAACTAACCCTGATGCTGTAAGGTTACCTGAACCATGACATATTTTGCAGTAGGGTTGTCTTTACATACTGAGAACAAATTTATTGAAAAATCAGAGCAAGGCTTTATTTTCTCATGAAAAAAGCTAAGAGGAGATTTACAAATGTACCATCAGTAATCGCTAAGGAAATTTAAACAGAGTAATTATAGCACAAGAATGTTCATTTTTCACAAAAAGCATTGTGATAATTTGGTTTTGCTGAACTCAATAGAAGTTGTACTTTTTCCTTTAAAATGATCAAGATCGCAGTTGGTGCATTCTCTGTATCTGTCCTTTGCAGGCAGAAGTTTACCTTGTGGGTGATGGAAAAAGTAGGAGTTCTGTTTCCACATGCCCTGTTTCCAGATTAGCAACAGTTGGGCTAGAACACACATTTTTCAGGCATAGAACCAGTTACAGAAACATGCGATGCCCCACTGTGGACACCCCTCAATTCTCTCCTTTTTTGGGGATTCCCTTGCAAATGTAGTTGTATGTCTTTGGGATAGAATCAGTTCTATGTGCCAGAACACACTTTTAAAGAACTTTAATACGTACCTTTTATGGGAAAAAATAATAATGTACAATCAAAAAAAGAACAGTTTTTCCCTGAGCACAGAAATGTCATCCCAAGATCTCTAGCAGAGCTTTAACACCCTGAGAGCTTTCAGAGGTGAGAAATAAGTCAAGGAGAAAATAGCATGAGATTAACATACAGTTTATTTTATACACTAATGCTTTGTGACATTGATGACTACCCTGTGCTCTAGGACCAAACACTGCAGGTTTGAGACAGTTTTACTGTTCTCCAGATGGATTTCAACTAGTGTGGCAGAACTTGTCTTGTGTAGATATCTAGGTATCAATTGGAATGGGTTTTTGCATTACTGTCCTTCTCTCTTAAGCATCCTTTTCTTTTGACGATGCTTTCAAGCTTCTTTCAAGCTGTATTGTCCAAAGTAAATATCATAGGTGAATGCAATGCTGCATTGAACTGTTGTGGCCTAGCATTTCATGACTATTCATTCTTCTGCTTTAAGTGTATTAATTTCTATACAAAAAACAGTGAGGCCACTTGTTTGCCATTAGTTTAGTACTTTCTTTTTCTGAGAATCATCCCATGTAGTTGCTTCTACCATACGCATTTCTTGTTGATACTGCCAATGGTGTCTAACATTTTTGTAATGGATCATGTTTGAAGAACTTATTAAGACCTAATTACGCATAAACCAGCTCAAATAAATAGATTACTAGTTTTAAACTAACTTGCAAGCTCATTTCTTGGAGAACTGAGAAATATTAACGGCCCAAGTAGCTTTTGGGTGGGGTGGGGGAGGGTTTAACCTCTGGTGCTGGACCACAGCTGCACAGAACTGGTGTGTTATTCTTAACCTAGGCAACTTGAATCTCTCCACCTGCCCTGCCTGCTGCCATGCTTTCTAACTTTAATAGATTTGTACTGCTGGCGTGTAGCTGTGGTAGCCTTTTCTGGGTTTACTTGTAGGTTATAGAAAACAGGGCTCTTTCTAAATGAAAGGCACTGTCTGAGCTATTACAATCAAAAAAGCTATCAGTAAAGTGGTGCTTTCTTTAAAGACTCAATTTGTAGAACCAGCATTATCCTCCTTGATAATTTTATTCTCTTCTGCTAAGCTGTCTGGCCCAAATAAAATCAAACCAAAAGCTGTTTCAGAGTTTTGGAAATGAATGCCTTAACTTCACTGTTTCATGTCTTTCTATTATGTACTGTAATAATGCACATAGTATGACTTGGATGCTTGTTTCTAGCAGGACAATTGTTGCAGCAAGAGGAAACAATAATTATGTACAGTGTTTAAGAAAAGAGACGGTTTTTCTCAGGATCCTTTTGACCATTGGACTGATACAACAGTGCAATTCATCCTCTGTACTTTTAGTAGCATTCAGCTCAAGGGCTTTCTGTAGCTCTGGAAATATTATGGATATAATAGTTTAAGATGAGGCAGAACTACTGACAGTTTTGAACATAATAGACAAATTAGTATTAAGCAAGGAATAAAATACAGAAATTCAGCTTAACTGCTGTGGGTCGAATTAGTGTTAGATGTTATGAGTCTCTTATGATAAATTAACTAGGATAATGAATACTGAATTCTTGGATACTTTAAGTATTAACTGATTTTTTTAAAAAAATTATTGTTTTGCTTATTACAGCAGAAATATTCTAATTCAGAAAGCATGTGGTCCCAAATAGAAGATATGATGAGTAAAACCTTAGCATTTTTACCGCTTCGACAATCTCAGTACTGGGTACTAAATGCAGTCATGTCAGACTCACAGAAAAATAAGCTGGTATTGTTTTTCCTTTGCAGTGTGTATCTGAAGAATAAATGGAAATATAACAAAAAGCACTCTCTGAAGAACATCTCTGATCTCCCCTGCACCCATCCAATTGATACACTCATTTACTAGCTGAGGGTGTCCAACCTTTTTATGCAGACCTTTAATGAAGGCATAAACCCATATTGGCACCACTAGCACCTGGCTGCTTCCCACCTGCCAACCACCACTATTTTTTGGGTTGACCTTATCTAAGAGTCTTATTAATAACAATGTTATGCATTTTGATGCCAATGTTAGGTTGTAGTTTTAAATAGTTGATCAACTTCACTCAGTGCTATCCAGTACATTTTTTTTCATGTCTTAGGCCAAGAAAGAGAAACTGGCTTTGAACCAGTTTAAAAACTAGGCTTTTGCATTCCTTTGACAGTCTTCTTTGACACTTTGTGAATGACTCCTTCTACGAGACAATTGAACACAACTTTAGACTGTAAGTTAAATGACCTTACGCCACCATCCTGTACAAAATGTGGTTTGTCTCAATTGCAGTTACCTCTCATATGCAGAGGCTGTGATGTGCCTAGCTTTTCTGCTCTTTAACTTTTTTCTTTGTCAAATAGTCTCCCGTGACAGTAAGGTTTTATCATAAGAAACAGCTAAGTCTTTCCCATATCCTCAGTATTAGTATTGCTTGAGCAGTTTATTCAATGAGTAGGCTGACTAGCTCCTATAAATGAACATGTCATATTACTTTCAAGCTCATATAGCCATCAAATATGATATTCCTTCCAATTATGTCATATTGGGAAAACAGCAACCAAAATGGTTGACTTTTTGGTAGGTAAGACTATGCTAGATCAGTTCTAGCTCTGAGAATGGATCAGTGATAATTTTTGACACATAATTAAAAATGTGAATTTTAAATCATGCAGCATTGTTGTGCGGTATACAGGGCTGGAATGAACTCTTCTACACAGCGGGTTTGTTTCTTAAATGTTTAGTTAATATTATCCTCAGGCTGAAGATGAGTTTATTCCCACAAAACATTCTCTGGATATCAGTTTTATAAACAGCAAATATTATTTAAGAGCAAATTGAATCATAGCTGTTGCCATGATTCCCTGAAGGTTTTGTATGCAGATGAACCCTAAAAACACATTTGATAGCTGAGTTGCTAGGGGCATATGCTTAGAAATGAAGGGTGTTTTATGCGTGTTCAGAATTGCAGATCAGCTGATGGAGTGCTTCTAAAGAGACTAGAGGCAGAGAGTAGATGACCATTTAGAATAGTCTGCTGCCATGAAAACGTAAAGGTGGAGAAGCAAATCACAGAGAGGCACACAACTCGTATCTCTGCACTCAGGAATAAAAGATATAATCCAAGGCTAAGCAATGGCATGTATTTGATTTTAGAAACTTAATGCCATAATTTATGAATTTTTATGTTTTCTTTCTTCTCATTGCTCCTATAGCAGTCTCAGCTTAGCTTGGTTTGCACCAAAACCAAATTGCACCAAGTGTGAATTGTTTTTAATGGGTGCAGAGCTTGGATAACTGATTTATTCCTCCACCTGTCCTCAGGTTTTGTCCCTTGTCAAATAGCTGAAAAGTCCTGCTGTGTTACTGAGAACTGTTAGCTAAAAGCAAAATTTGTCTCTTTCTTATATCTTGATTTCACTGTCTGGATCTGAACTGACTCTTTCCACTTAGGGTTTCTGCATGAACCCCACATGTTATGGAGTTGCCTCCTTTGAAAAGTAAATTGAAGATTAGTGTAGCCTGCTTTAGAATAGCCAAGATGCATTTTCAGGAGGTGAATGCTTTTTTTGTGATGGCCTAGATGCTGATCCTAACTTTTTCCTAAAAGCCCCAATTACAGTAAATGCTGTAAAAGAGAGAGAAGCTATGACATGCTGCTGTTTATTTATCAGGCCACCTTCAATGCAGTCACTACTGCAACTTGAAAGGTCCAAGTAGAAAATGTTATTGTAGCTTTGAAGAATGAATTTTCAGACAGAAATAGTGTCTGCTGCAGAAGGTGTTTCTTGACAATGTGATGTACAGACAGGGTTTTGGGTAGTGGTCACTGTACAGTGCAGAGAAGTTTCCAACTCACCAGTTACTGTTCTTTGTGTTGCATTCTTGTTATTCTTTGGGCCTAAAGGGTAAGGTCAAAGTAGCACCCCTTGGGTTATTACTTTCATCAGTGTTGTAGTTTGAGGCCCCTCAAACCCATGACAATCAGTAACTGAAGTTTTAGCAAAAGCTTTATGAAATACCTTGTGATAAAGGTCAAGATACCATTTTGTCACTTATCAGATGCTGTCTCATAGGTTGAGTTCACAAATCTGCTCAAAAAGAATTAAAAGAACAATGGAATAAGACTCAACTTTGGAGAGCAGAAATGGAATAAATGTAATTTTCCATGTTTATAGTCACAGTTCAGTAATTTCTACTGTTTTGCGTGCTTTGTTGTATTTTGAAAAGTATGCAGCCATGAAGTGCTGTAACGCCTACCTGTGTACCTTTCAGGTTTAAATATCACACTTTTATGGACATTAATTTTAATTTCAAATATGAAAGATAGTTCCCTTAGTTGCTAGTTTCCTAATGAAAGTTTTTCACTTAGTGAGCTAGTCTACAAGAGCCTTTTAGCCAGTTTTAGCAACTCAAAGCCCTGCAGAATTTCAGTAGCTAAAAGCTACCCTTCTCCACGCTAAACCCAAACGTGATATTTTTTCACAGCGTTTCTATCAAGTCAGCCTGTATTTCCTGAGTTTATTTTGCTTTATTTTTCTTTTTGAAATATGGGTAGCTATATCAGTGGAATTGCCTAGATATTTTTCTCCTTTGAGCTGCAATGATTAAAGATAACTTCATCTTCTCTGCTACTAAGCAGAACAGTCTCATGCTTGCTTTCTTATTATAGATCATAATAAAGGTTTAAATACTTAAGTTTTGTAACCACCTCTAAAAAAAGTAGAAAACCTTGAAAATGTGTTTTTTTTCCCTTCCTAGTTACGTCTAAGTCATAAATTGCATGTACAGTGATAATATTGCTTTAGGGGCTTTCCTTCTAGGAACTCAGAATGCTTTTTCTGAAGTCAGTTAATAGCATGCTATATATCTTGCATATAGGTGAGACGACTTACCTGAACCAAGTCATAATGTAAATGACAGTTGATGAATGAGCACAGGTATGAAGATACTTTGTTCCATTTTCCTCGAAAAATGTACTCCTATATGTATATATATTTTGTATTTCTCTCAAATCTAACACCCTGCAAAAAAAGGGTGTATTTTTGTGATTTAGGAGCAGCACACCGCAGACAAGCATGTGGTACCCTAAAGATGGACAGATGTAGTTTTTCTGACCCACAGATGTAGTTTTTCTGATGCACAGTTAAAATCAGGTCCTCATGGTGCTGAAGCAACCAACCAAATATCCAGTCCAGCGCCAAGACAGCAGGTGATCCTGAGGAGGATGTAACTAATGGATGGAAGCCACATGAGAGGGATCTGCATAGGATCTGTATGAGACCAGTGTTTTGCTAATTCAGGAAGAAAAATTATTCCCTTTAAAATTACACTTTGGGAGATATACTTACTTTCAGATTACTTTATAATGAATTCTGAATTTATTATTTAATGTGTGTATAGTTAAATAGAGTCGTCACTACTTTTGTGTTTCAATGTGAGGATATGTTTGTCTTGGTTTATTTTTAATAGGCCTTTCCTGCTTCTCTCTCTGAATAAAAGTTTTTTTCCTAAGTTGGTTTAATGTGAGAAGTGTTGGCTGTTGTGTTGAATACGAACATATGATTTCATCTGCATCTCCAACTACTAATTTAACCTAGAGAAATAATGCTGTTGTTCTAAAATTATTTTTGTTGCCTGCCTGATCACATTACATCTTACAGCCATCCATCTCTTCCTTCTCTTTACAAATATTGGAGTACTGTTCCTTTCCCGTACTTACATTAGCAAAAGCAAAAGAGAAAATGAAAAGGGCACAGAAGGTCTGTCTTTTCCTGGAGCAAAGAAGTGCTCTGTTGTTGCAGGTGCTGAAAAGACCAGAGTGCAGTCACTGGCCTGTTGTTCTTTGCTGTGTTTTGGAGAAGAAAGCACAACTAGATGGTGAAAGTGTCCTTTTTTCCCCTTAAATCACAGGAAAAGGGAATTAAAAATCCCGAAAGCTGTTAGTTTGAATCTCTTGGATGAATTTATAATAGTTTTACCACAGCTCATTAGCAAGGCTCTGTTCAACACATTTTGTTTTGTTAAATAATCAGACAAAAACTGGGAGCACAGATGTATAGAAGATTTAATGGCCTGGTCTTATTCTGTAGCCAAAAGAAAATATTTCAGGTTAATGTTGTCTGGTTTCTCTGCCTCACTCATCTAAGTTGTTGAAGCTTCACTGTTACCAGTAGGTATTTTACAGGTTGCTGTGTGAGTTTGATACTTGACTTTTGCTTAATGGGAATTCATGGACAAAATATGGTATTCAATAGATTTGTATCCCTCCCAGCATCATCTTGAGGATGTGTTTGGAAATGTACAGAGTTTACACTGCTAATAGAAAACTTGCAAGGTGCTTTAATGTGCTGGAAATCTTGGGTCTTTCTGACTACTTACAGACAGACTTGATTTGACTACGGGATCTGCTGACATGACTTGGGTTTCTAGAGTGCCATCAGTAGTTACTGTATTACCACTGTACAAACAGCAATTCAGGCATCATATTAGAAGCACTTTATGAGATTGTATTTATAACCCCCCAGCACTGTGATGAACTGGGACTGGCAACATCTTCGCCTCTGCTCTCTACTTCAGAACAGTAGAAAAGTACACAAAGGGCAATCATGTTAAGTGTTTCGTATTTTTCAGAGGAAATGGATTGAAGGAAAGATAGCTGACATCATAAGTTTGTGGGGAAGGCAAAAATAAGGAGAAAAGTCTCTATGTTTCAGAAGTTTATTGGAATAGAGGATTGGACAGTACTGGAGCTAGTGATGACCATGTTTGCAATATGTTCATGGACCAAGAGATGACATTTCAAGCAGTTCGCATTACCTCTTGAAATGCTTTTCTCCATTACAGCCAATTCCCATATCCTGCTTATACAAAAGGCTTCTCCCTGCAGAAGAGCATCTTGGTGAAGCCTGTCACTGCTGCTGACTTGCTGAGACCCTCCTGGGGATGAAGTGGGTGTCATGGAAGGCGGACAGGATGCCCAGGACAGACGCTGTCTGACTATCAGGGACAAGGTCCCCATCTGTTAGGAGGGTTTCCTACAGTTTTGAATGCTTGGTCTCCACATCCTCAAAATCTCAACAGATGGTGGGTTACAAATGTGTAAATCACTTTGACTCCTGGACAGAAAAATGCAAAAAAGTATTATTTTCTGAAATGTGCAATTATTGCTGCCCCATGGAGGTTTTACTGAACTCTGAAACTGCCGTTTCCTGTGAGCAAAATTAATTTTTTCTGATCACATTTTTAGCCAGCTCTAAGAATAAATGGTAGAGAATAAAAGCAATATTCCAGAAGTGTGGACACTGTGTGAAAAGTCATTGTTTGCCCATAGTTGCCACCTTTCCAGAAACGTCCATTGTTATTTTCTATTCTGAATTTAGGGTAACAAAGACACTATTTATTTCAAATAGCATTACTTGGTAATCATAGGTAAACACTGCTTTTTTTTCTTCTTGCAAATTCAGCATCATTTAGACATCACATAAAACATAGACTTCAGTCAAAGTTGTCTGAGCCTTACTGCATGTTGACGATGAATAGCAGTGAAGGAAAGAAGCCTTTTGAAAAAAACCTGGGAGAAAAGTATTTATCTTTTTGCTAAGAACTCTAATTGTGGTGTCCTTGGAGTTCAGACAGAATTAAGTATAATGAACTGCAAAGGAAGACGAAAAGACTCATTGAGTCTTCCAGAGGTTAGACTTGCAGTTTGGGGCGGTGAAAGGGTCCAGCCTGCTGTCTGATGAGTTTTGGAGGTCCTGTAGTAGGATGCTAAGATGAAGGCAAAAACTTTATTGACAAACCTTTTTTTTTTCTTATTATGGAAAATTGATAGAGGGTCTGATCACATCTGCATTTTTCAGTTGGATAGAATAAGATTTAATTTTTTTATTTTGAAATGTTTAAAACATTTGCATTTGTAGAAGCCAGTAGTACAAAAATGTATCTGCCCTTTTAAATGAATATTTTTTTTTTTCCTTCCCTTACATATATAAATCCTTTAGTGGGAATTTTTAGAACACCTTGATTTTGAGTAAAGTTACTGCTTTATAAAACCATGGTGAAGTTTCTTTGTAATACTTGTGACAAAGGGCTGATTATGCCAAAACCAAGCTCTAGAATTAAAGTACAAAGTGTATGGTTGAAATTAGTACAGAGAATAGATTAAGAAAAAGTGAGAATCGCTATTTTTGTCTTTTGTCTGTCAAAGCCATTTTGCAAAACATGGAATTAGAACCAGCAACAACTGCAGAAAAAAAATTCTTAATTATTTTCAAAAGAAATATGTTTCTTCTGTATTGTGTTGCTCTTAGGTACAGGACTGGCTCCTGCTCAGCCCTTAACATGAACATGTTGAACATTTGTAGAACAAGAAGTCTGTGGTATGGACAGATGAAGTGTTCAATAACTGTTGTATAATCTTTTAGTCTTGGTGGACTTAAAGCTTGAGATACAAAAAGCCAGAACTCACCTTGGTGAAGTAAGTTTGCTTATTTGAACAAAAAAAAAGGTGGTGTTTTTTATGAGAATTTTCCCTGGTGCAACCTACAGCTCAGTGAGCATTAATGTTCAGAAAAATTCAGATACCGGGTATTGGATTACACAACCAAAGGTATTGTCCAACTCTTTGAAAAAGAGTATTATCTCTTAAAACACAGTGGTACTAAGAATTAGGAAAGATTCTATTTCAAATCACTATTTTCACATACTGTATCTATCACTGGTATTTTAAACACTTCTCATATTTTTAGGGGAAAAAAATACAAACGACAACCCAAAACAATTGTTCTCTTATTTTAAGTTATTTCCTATGGCACCTAAAATTAACTTCAATTCAGAATAGGAGTTAACCTACCTATAGAGAGGTAAAGTATTTCGTATCAGTTAAGGACAGCACCTCAAATAAACCCCCATACCTTTCCCTGTCAGACATAATTAGCATCAGTGATTTAAACCTGTGAGTACAACACAGGATCATTTCAGGTAGTTAATATGTTACTCCTGATACCACAAACAGCCCTGGGTTGTAACTCCTAAAATGCAGTCCAACTGATAACCAATATCCTGATGGTTTGTATTTGGAGTTGATTGGCAGGAATCAATCTTCTGTGAATTAGAAGTTAAAAGCAAATTAGACAATGGAAAATTTATCCTATGAAGATGCTACTGTCTCGATGAAGATTTTGGTGCTTTGCTGCAGATATGTGTTAATGTAAAGTTGTAGCAATTTGATCCAATATGATTTTTCAATTGACTTAACAGAGAGAAATTAATGGAGTTGGTTTGGTTGGGTTTTTTTTCCATAAATCTGGCTTTGCATATGCAGAAATATTTCCTTATACTCAGATGTCTGAAGGACTTTAAATAATCTTTGGTGGAATAGCAGTGGTGCAAAGCTTATGAAAGAAAAGTCATTTTTCTGTGCTATCAGCCACACTGAGATTGTTTATTAAGGATGCTCAGACATGATGGTATTTCTACGTTCTGAATACGTCTCTGAAAGATATTAGTTTGTGCTTTGGAGCATTTACTTGCTACTTCTGTCCTGCTAGGGCTGATAAGCTTGGTGGAATTTGATAAATTATAAGAATTCTGCTTATGACATCCTGCTCTAGAACACAGTACAACAGTATGGGATTTTTGACATACTGCCTCAGAATCCTAACATGCTGTTAATTCAAAGTTAAGCCTGGCTTTCAGCAGGTACTATGTCCGTAAACCTGCTAAATTTGATGGAATTCAGCTCAGGTGTGGTTTAGTTTTAACACCCAGGGAGGAAAAAATTAAAAGAGAGAATGTTTTAAGTTTTTACTAGCTTGCTCGTTTGTTTTGGTGGAGTGTTGTGTTTTGTGTTTTAGTGGGTTAAGGAAACCCAAAAGAACACATTCTTAAATGACTCAGAAGCCCTTAGAGGCATTTCATTTGTTTAAAGACTTCATATTTAAATATAAGGAAAGCACAGGTTTAGGTTTAGGTTTTTTTTATTATTATTAAGCAGATAGTATTATTAATACTATTGCCAAATCTCCATGTATCCTCTTAGAATGCACAAAGAATTTGCATGCCTGCATCCATTATGCAATTAAATTCTTCAGAATGCACAATTTAAAAGTAAGTGTAGATAGCATAGATGTAGATCTATGCTATGTCCAAGTAGTCCAAAAAAGTGAATGTATAAAATTATCTGTAGGGATGTTTTAAAGATGCAGTTTATCAGATGAATATGAAATTGAGAAAATTACAGCAATACAGGCTACTACATCCAACAGCTGTGCTCTTAGCAGTGGTATGAAAGTGTATTTAGAAAACTAAATGTGACTTTTGCTCAGCAACACTGAGGAAAATTAAGTTTATGGCTACAATGGAGAAGTTGAGAGGTGCTCACTAATTTTATGCTCTGCTTAGCTGTGGGAAGCAGTGTGACACAGATTTAGTGCTGCTAACTTGTTTAAATATTGCAGATTGTGTTCAGTTAACATGAGTTTAGCAAATCCCTCCTGGGGCTGAAGAAGAGGTTGTAATGTTAATGAATGTCTCCAATTAGAGGTCCCTTACCACCTGTGTTGTCAGAGGCATGTCAAATAGATGCTATGACACTGGATATTTTTGTATTGGGCCAGTGGTTACGTTAAAAATTGTATGCTTAATGATACAGCTAATTATGAGAGAATATAGCTTTTTAATATGATCTTGACAAATGGTAGCCAGGTAGCAGCTGCAAGACTGTGAACTTCCCTCATGTGCCCCAAGATACTCAGAATCCTGCTTGTAGATTGAAGTGTTCTTGAGCTAATGAAGAAAGAGCAATTTAAAATAATCGTTTTCCTAGGTGACTGAATTTTCTTTTTTGGGGGTTACATGCATGGAAAAATTGTTTAAAAAAATTTGAAACATATGGGAGCACCTTTAATTTTAAAATAGACTTGCCTGTACTACTTAAGAAGCAGTACAGAACTTTTCCTGGGTTCGAAATATTTCGTATGCTTGGTGTCTTAATATGTTTAAGACTAACATGAGGCCAATTTATTAAACATGAAGCTGTCATCTGTTGTTCCATATATTTTTAAACAAGTGCATTTGCTTTAGTTTTAGGGGCTTTCCCTGGGTTTCCCTTCAGTTTTATTTGATAAAAATGGATGAATCTTTTCAATTTCCGAAGCTGTATGTGCTACATAGGCTATGCAGGATCTGTTAACTGATACTGCAGGATTAAATTTGTGTCTCTGGGTCTCAAAAATGTAGGTGTAACTGTGCGCATGTGTCTTCATATGTGCTTATGTCAGGCAATTCCTTACTGTAAGAAATGAAAATGCAGAGTCATGTTTCCTATTCCCAGTGTATTTGGAAGCTTGTGTTTAGAGGTATCATTCTCACAGTGAGATGTTCCTACTTAATATGGAACCCTTTTCAGCTTTTTCTCAGATATTAAATCTGCTCAATCTCTTTGCAATTAAGCTGGAATTTTTCTACTCTCAATCTGTACCAAAATATTTTTACTCTTTCTTGTCAGTGACATTATAATCAATGGTGTTTCCCTGTCATTGCAATAAATGTCAGGCTTTCTGCAAAATGCCTTTGCTGTCTGACTGGAAAATGCAGACCTGAACATTAATGTGGCATTCGCAACTGGAATGAACCTAGGTGGGTCATTCAGGGAATGTGTAAAGTGAAGTCAGTTCCTTCTCCTAAAATCAGGAAAGGTTTCTTATGAGATAGTATTTAAAAAGAAACCGGTTCTCAAGACTTGATTAAAAGGAATATGCATGAATCTGGACAATGTAGTTTGCAAAATTTCAGAAGTAATTGCAGTAGGTTAGGTGATATTGGTCCCTAATTAATTTCCTTTAAGATGACTGAGCTTAACTATGCAGTATTGTTGGTATACGTGTCTTGGGTGAATTTCTTCACTATTATTTTTCACACCCTTATAGAAAGTTTTAAATTATGAAATCAGGTCAGTAATTGGAAACACATTGCCCAAGCACAGAAAGTATCCTCAGTATCTCCATTTGCTACCTGTGCGCAACTTTATTTTTTCATTTTGATAATGTCACTTTTCAATAGAAGAAAACAACTTAATTTTCAAAACAAATATGCAGAGAAAGGTGATATGAATTGCTTAGTGGCAGCTATGTGTGGGGTGTACTTGTGAGGTCTGTCTTCATGTAGTTTTCTTGGAATCAGAGCAAGAGGAGCACTTCTGTCTGCTTACTCACAAAAAAAGGTGGTAATGATAAGGCACTGCAGTTAGATACCAAATAACCCCCCTCCCAGTAAATTACTAAAATGCACAAATTTCTGTCAAAGGGCAGAAAATGGGTGTTAGTGCTGATCTAGCTGAATGAGCACTTTCATGTAAGTAAGCAGATACCAGATTTTCAGTGCTGTGGTGAGTGCAATCACAACCAGCAGCTTTGATGAGGAAAATGCACCTCATGGTCTTTAAGATTAAAACTTTTGGGAAAGGATTTCTTTTTTCTTAGTTTTGAATTTTTTTTTTCATCTAAAAAGTAAAGCAATCCAAAGAAAAAAAATGTCTCTTTCTTTCAAAAACTCTGAAGTGAGACTATTCAATAGCACAAAAGTCTCTTGGTTTTTTGTTCCAATTTCAGCAAGTTTAGCTGCATGCACTATTCAAATTTCTATTTAAACTGACTGCTTTTCAGTGAAGAAAATCTGAACAACTATTCATATGTGAAATGTCTTAAACTGTCCAGGATTTCCATAGCATATATTTTAGTATACGTGTTTATGAATTTGTCAATATTTTCCTGCTTGAACTTCTTTTGATTGCATAATTTTAAACCAGTGTTATTTCTGTTTGATGACTTAATGACGTGGAGTTCTATTGACTTTCATTTAAATGATTATCTGCCATGTCATGTAAGCAGTCAAATGTAGGTGAATTATGCTGGAAATACCCTGGTCTTCTTAGCAATCAATGTAATTCACAGTGTCTGGTAACACTGCTTTTAATTTTGCTCTTCTCAAGACGTGAACCAAAAATTAACCTTCTCTACAGAAACCAACAGCACTTGGAAAAAAAAAGAAAAAAAAATTCAATGCCTCTGAAATTTTTTTATAAGATATTTCAAGAATGTTGTAATAAACATTGAAGGCAGTTGCTTTGCGTTAATTTTTCATTTGACTGAAGGGACTCTACTTCTGCGTAATATATAGAGATAAAGCAAAAATATTATTGCATAAAAATATACCTTAATCTTTAAGTATTTTGAGAACCCTTTCAGTCACAAATACCCCTTTTCAAGTTTACAAAAATGGCTGCGGCAGGTATTGCATAAGCAAACATTCAACTCTTATTTGTTCCAATTATGTGATGTCTCTTTCTTACAGTTTTTTGATGCCTTTGTTATCCTGAGCTCAAATATTCAGGATATGTACTATATATACTGACATTTACATATAGTGTCCAGTTATACTGCAGAAAGAGCCTAAAAAATGAAGAAAGTGCCAGTCAAGTGAAGGCTAAACACAGTTGTAAGCATCCACAATAGAGAAGAGCGTCAAAATAACACCAGATAGTAATAACGGTTGGGCCTTGATGTTTAAAAACAGTAACAATATGTCCTTGTGTAAAGCAAAATATGTTTTCACTAACTTGGGATAACCTGTTGTCAATATTCTATAAAAAGAAAACATGTATGCATTTGTTTATCAAGGAAGGCCTGAACCAATACTGGTTGTGGTATTCAAACGATGACTGAAGTTATTCCTTGACCTTTGAGACGTAAAGGGAGTTCTCAGCAGTTGTTAAGTTAATGTGAGTGTAAAAGGCTTGACTGAGTGTTGTTCTTGCATCCCAGATGCAAAAAGGATCTAGAATAAATTCAGAAGGGGATAATCTGAAGATTATAACATCCTGCAAGATCTGTATGCTACCAGGGAAGATCATGAGCCACCAGAACAAGTAGGTGCCTGCTCATCAACATAGAATCATAGAATAGTTAGGGTTGGAAAGGACCTTAAAGTTCGTCTAGGTCCAACCCCCCTGCCATGGGCAGGGACACCTCCCACTAAACCATGAGAATATCTGTCAGCCATCTCTGCATGTACTTGGACTGGATGGGTCCAGAAGTTAAACTGATATGGACTGAAAATTTTTGTTTAAACTTGAACAAAATGCTCCCTGCTTGGAGGTAATACTCACTATTTTTAGTGAGTATTTTAATAACTAAATATTAAAGTTCTCTCACCAGAATTTTTTACACTTCTAGCAACACTTGCATGGAATTACAGTAATTCCAGAAATCCCTTTCAGGTCCTTTAAAAAGTGTGTGGGGAAAGGATGAATACTCCTCAGGCTTTTCCTGTGGAGAAAGAAAACTCATTTGTCTGCAGTCTTTTTCCTAAAGACCTTTAATGACACCCTTGTGTCACTACACACTGATATTATATGCATCAGAGAGGGGCTGCCTGCAGGAATCATTTTCTTCCTCCGTGTGTGTTAAACAACAAGAATGCAACCATGTCAGGAACTTTGTTAAAGCTGAGCTGGTAATACTTTAGAAAACCAAGTGGAAGGAGAGGGCCCTGAAAAACCGGCAAGGTTCAGGATAAGCAGAACCGTTGTTGCTTTATTGGAACTGGTATCTCTGCAGTTCCTTTTCACCATGTTTCTGTAAACGGCTTAATGCAGAAAAGGATATAGGATACTAAATCACTTTCTAATAGGAAATTTGGACTTCTTGCGCACTTAGCTTGCTAGCTACCTCAGGTTACCTTGTAATATCTTCTGCAGAAGTCACCTTGCCTGAACAAGGAAAAACTGTTTTTGAAACAAAGAGAAAATGCTACTGCTTGCAAGGTGATTAAAGTTTCTAAGAGGTAAATTACAATCCTGTGCCAATTAGTGCTACCAGTTTTGAAGTCAGCTATGAACCATTTGTGTTTTCCAGGTGTGATACATGAGTACTGAAACCCCACAGATTTCCCTTAAATAGATGGGCACATCAGTTCACCTGGTGCCATGTGCTATTCCCATGAAATCAGTAATCAAGGTTGGAGCGCATCAGCTCCTTAAGTCAGCCTGAACAACAATGAAAACTGGCACATGCAAACGTGACTGTGTCTGTTCGCTGAGAGGGAGTAAAAAGAGTCCACTCCAACTCCCTTTACTAGCTGTGAAATTATTTTATATTTCATTAATAGTTTACGTTGTGAGACAAGCAGAGCAAATATTAGTAGCTTCTAATATCTGAGGATCAGCTCTGGCACAGGGGAGATGGGAAACATGTTTTATTCCTTCACTATTTACCTGTGGATATAGCAGCATACGGTTTGTTCTCTGGATGCTCTTACTCTGCTATCATCTGTAGAAAGCAGATTTTTCTTCTTTGAATAGCAAGTTATAACTTGCCAGTGTAGTCTTCTAACAAATACTCAGGTTCTGCATCTCCTGATCTCTTTTTTTGTTTTATAGAGTCTGAAATACTATATGGATGGGTTTAGATGCTATGGAAATGTAAAGACTGTATAATGTAAGATAGAATTTGGGAGGTTTTCAGGGATAGTACTCCACACTGTACACTTTGCCAATCTGTATAACTGAACATACTGGACATGTTCTCAATGCCCTTGGAATGTAATGGGTTTCACAGGCAGCACTGTGTACAGAAGTTCTGGCAAAAAATGTGGGCAGTATGCAGGCGAACATGTAACACGATTTATTTAGCTTTATAAGCCAAGTGGTTGTAGTTCTTTTAGAATAATCAAGAAGAATTTTTCTGATCCAGTTTACGATTGACACATCATGGCTTTATGTGTTTGTATGCACTAATGTAAAGGTGATTGTGACTTTGATAAATGAGGCAGGTTCTGGTGTCACTGATGTGTTTTTGAAAGCCTCAGTTTGGGTTCATTGGCCACAGTATTTTTCTCATGTTCAGAATTACTTGATTTGATGCAAGCTATCAGTGTCAGGCCTTTGCCTCATACACACCCACACATGTACGCACGAAGTCTCAGGGCATTTCTAATCTGAAAGCGCTTGCTTTCAGAGACCCCAATTTTGCCTGGTGTGGAGTCTTTGTTTCAAGCTCATTTGCTGGCAGCTGCCCATCTTTGCTGTAATATGCTACACACTGCAGGCACTGAATGAAAGAGAAAAAAGAGGGAAGAATATATTAAATATACGTGTTCCCTTGCAATGGTAATTTTTCTTCCTTAACTTTCAGGAAGACTGTAGCCAGAAGACAGTGCATACATAAGAAAGTTCTTTATTGGAAAGAGCCTTATTTTCTTACATTACTGTCCCTAGTGTCTTCAGAATCAACATAGGCTATAATTTCTCTCCACTCTCCAAGCATTTCTATGAAAAGAGCTATAGGTCATATTTTATAGCCTTAACTCTCATATGATCAACCTTGCTATAACAAGATGTTAAAAATATTCTGTGGAAGTCCCAGAATATGCAGATCCACACTTGAGTGAACTGCAGTGCTTTGGAGGTGAAGCGATTCCTAGGCAAAATGAATCAGATTTCCATCCTAATTTCAACTGTTTAATCGCATATGATACTAACTCCCCTTTAAAATTCTGAACTGATTTCTAACTCACTGCTGGACATTTGCCAGTCCCTGCACCTGCATTACTTCCCTGCTAATATTTCAGAGTGTCAGCTCAAGTAGCCTGAGAACTGCCTGTGGAAGTGTTGTAATTGCTAAGATACACTTGCTCCAACTGTGATAATAAAACACAGGGATGGACTGGGCAGAGGGAGAGAAAAATGCAACAGCTGGGATTTATGCTTCTAGGTTTTTAAAAAAAGCTTCTTCATATGTTTGATGATAAACAGAATGGTAATGTGTACCAAGAGCAGGAGGAAAGTCTGAAGTGAATGAAAACACAGGAATACATTTGCAGGGTAGGACTATACTCTAGGCTTATGCAGAGACCTTGGAGAATTAATTTTCCTGCAGCTGTATGCAGACTTTTTGAATATCTCACAGATCATCCATGGGATGATGGATGGGAAATTAAAGTTTCTTTTAGTCTGACATATGCACCATTTCTTTTTCATAAATTCTAAGATTCTTTTCTAGACAAAGATATTCAATACCAAAATGCTCAATTAAGTTAATGCAGGGTCCACAAAAAACCCAAACCCCAACCCAAATTTGAGATGAGGTGCAGCAATGGAAAAGCAAGGACTGATAGACTATAAAGTGAAATATGGAAAGAATTAAATGCTAAAAATATAGACCAGAAAGAGGGAAAGATTCTTAGTAGTAGTTTTATCAGCTGTTTATTTTACTTGGGCTTTTTTGCTGTTTGTTCTCCAAAATCTTTGCACTCTTGTAAATTCAAATGTTAACAGGTGCATTGATTTTTTTTTTCCTTTATTTATATTTTTTAACGTATTTTATGTGTTTCAGTTTGTGTTTGGGTTGGGATGTAATGAAGTAAATAATTTGAGGAGTTGTTTGTTTATGGCTATGAAAGCATGGAATTTAAGTAAGAATTCGAGTTAAAATATCTTGCATAGTACTGGATAATTCCTTAATTTGAAGATCATTGTTCTACTTGTTAAGACAAAGGAAAAAACCTACTGGATGGTATCAAGGTGTTTGTAAAATCTCTCATATTTCTTACTGAAGCTTATAAAAGTATATTTCTTGCACTGTCTAGAGACTAACCTCATGTTTCCCTGCCTTAATAGGGCCTCTAAAACAGTACTTATTCATCATCTCAAAACCAAGCAGGAAATCAAATGATGTCCCAATGTACTCAGAGAGAAAAAAAATGCATATTTAGCTTTAATTTGCAGCTGTGAATCTGCAAGAATGGCTAGAACAGGCTGAACCATCCATTCATTTTCCATTCTACAGCTTTGTTTCTAAGTTTACATATATGGGCTAATTGGTTTTCTGTCCTCCACACTTGGCTGCATCAAGGTTACTATCTTCCCTGGCACCCTCAAAAAAATCTTGTTCGTTTTTCTAGAGTTAAGTTTATATTAGCTGTAATAAAATGTTGTACATATGACAAAGAAATGAACATTTGAAGTAAAAAATGCGGAAATCAGGATTACAAGTCACATCTCGGAGTATTTAATTGCTGGAATCTCTAATTAGTGCGTTGTCATTAGCAGCTGAAACACAAACTGCAAGTGAGTTTATGCTTTTGCAAACAAACCGTTAGAATAATATTCTCCAACAAAAGAAGTCAAATAGCTGGAACTTAGAAGCAGGTGCCATACTTTCCAGAAAACGAGAGCACCTTCTGTTCTCATTGGCATTTCAGGGCAAAGTTGCTTGAGGATTTTTTTTATGGATTGAAAAGAAAATAAATTATTGGTTTATTTTTTTTAGCAACGAGACCTAAGACGTGGACTGGCTGGAGGGAGGGATCCTGCTATGCCTTAACTAGGGGATTTTGGCTTCAGCTTATTTGGGGGTTTAGGGAAATTGGTGTGGAGATTTTATACAGTATTGCCTGCTACATCATTTTATATCTAACCTCACTGACCATAATCCTTAATACTGGGACAGTAATTCCTTTTTCTGATTAAGCACTCTTCAGTCAGTGGTTAACTGAGAATTGTAGGAAAGCAGCAAGAAAAATAGCTCTGAAACCTACCTAACAGATGACCAATTCCACCAGCCTTTACGGGCCAAAGTAGAACCAATCATCACTGTATGGTACCCAACAGGCCGTCCTTGCACAAAAGTGAAGGATCCCAGACCAGCTTATCCTAACTACAGTGCCTCATTGTCTTTAAAAATGTTTTCCTATGTTCTAACCAAAAACTCCATTACAGTAACATAAGCCTTTTACCTCTGCCAAGAGCACTAGATATGAAGAACAATACATTATTTTTTTCTTTGCAGCTAACATTTTTTATTTGAAGATTGTATCTGAAAGCACTTTCTGAATTGTTATGAGATGCATTTCCTATTCATTCCTATGAGGTAAATAGTATAATCTATGAGGGAGTTACTCACAGAATGCTTAAGCTATTTCTGTGTTTATCTTTGGATGAGACAAAGAATCAGTAATTTTACCCTTATATATCATAACCCTCTAATTTGATTCTGTGAAGATGAGTTTAAAAAGAAGTTTACGCTTCAGGCTTTATCTCTTGCTTGTACCAAACATAAATCTACCATTACGAGGCTTCTCTTAATTTTCATTAACATTTTAGAATGTATTAACACTGCTTTAATATCTCATGTCTTCTTTTAGTATAATATAGAGAGCCATGTTTCCATATGAATGGCTTCTCAGTATATTTTGTTGTCTCAGTTTTCTCTGTGGTGTTACCAAAAGCAATCAGCATTTCAGAAACCCCTTCACTCAAACCCTACTCTGAGGATCATTACTGAGAGAAGCAGGAGAGTGGAAGTAGGGTTTTTACCTCCTCTGAAGATGATGCCCCTATTCCTCCCACTTCAAGCTTTCAACTGCATGTATTGAAAATACATTTCAATGAAAAAGGAAAGTTTGCAGGGCCATAGAGCATGTTGAAAAAACTCAACACATTTTCTTCTGGTTAAAAAAAGGACTTTTTTTTTTTCCATTTTTTATTTTTCTAGTTTAATTTAAGTCTAATCTGAAACAAAGTGGGATAGAAAAATGGAGACAGTTCATCATGCTTTCAGAATTATCTACCAGTAAGGTATGGTTTGTAGGAAAGCATATAAGGTGAAAGATGTTAAACTCAAGAAAATGAGTTCTTTGTTCTTTGTCTTTTTTTATTTTCTTTTTTTAATATGAAAAACTACTTGGATAAATTAACATTTTTTTGCAATCTCTTTTATAACAAAGTCCACATAAAATTGTCTAATTTAAAGCTGTGGTTTTCTTGAGGTCATATGGCAATTGAATATAAAATATTGTATGAAAAACTGCACTAGGCCTTTTAATTACCTCACTTTACCCACATTTCTTGTTCTTGCTGCTGCTACCTCAATAATAATAATATGGAACTCTTACTTTAATGCAGATTCATTCAGCATTTCACAAATCATTCAAGAACAACCTTCCCTTTCCCAACTCTATTGTATGGATTAAATATGCTATAATAGATACTTAGTAAAAGCAGCACTTGAGTTATGCAGCATTTCCTTTCAAAGTCATGATTTGCATCTAGTGGGATTGTGGTTTAGTCTGCTGAAACCATGCCAGTAGGGTAAGATTAATGCCAGATGAAGAGGCTTGTACCAGCAGTAATTAATTGGAAGGAATTAGGATGAGAAGACAGAAGTGTAGGAAGGGTAGAAGAAATATCTTGCTGAGGTTAGCATAGACAAAAGAGGTCCATGATGTACTAGTCCATATTTTCTCCTGAGTGCTGCCACCAGCTGTGTTCTCTTAACATTCACTATTGTACCCTGAACTGTTGTTGCCTATTCAGTAGTAGCTGTTGTGGTGAGTTCAAGTTTCTGCTTTAGTCTTCTGAAATTATTTATTAAATATTAACACAGTGGAATACAATCCTCAAATAGCAGCTGCTTGTCTGGCAAGTTCACTATGAAAGATTATGGAGTATATTCTGGGCAATCCAGATGCAGAATGTAGCAGATCATGAACAAGATTTCCTCTGTCGTGTTGTTTTTCCTAGCTATTATTTATTCCCTTGTCAATGAAATTCCATCAAAGGAAATTATTCATCAGCTCTTTCAAAATCTCATTCTGTTGCATATGTTTTGGACCTCTGTGAGGCACTGCATGGTGATAATTGACACTTCAGTCAGTTAAATGATGTCTAAGCATTTTACAGTTACAGTAATCATTTTACAGACATTGAAAAATATGAAATACTGATATGAATTGGCTATGAAGGCCCTTTTTGAAACTCTGAGTGCATTAATAAGGATTTCCAAGCTTCCAAAATTGTAAGGGATACCACCAGTACTTTTGTTCGCTTTTGTGGCTTTCCAGTTGTGAGAAAGCATGATGTGGAAGAAGCTTTTTCTGCATTTTCTCCTCATGGCATGTAACTAAGAAGCAGAAACTGTTTGCACTGTCTGCTTTGCTTTAGATTGCTATTAGTAGCACCGAGATAAATTCTTAATTAGAGACATTTGGCTTGGAATTTAATATTAACATCGCTGAATTCTTCACTACTTTTGGAATGCAACACCTAATATTTAAGAAGTGAAAAGCTGAAAATAATCTGCTTTCAAAAGGGTGTTTCCTGTCATTAATAATATACTGCATATTATACCTATATGTATACCTATATATATATATATATATATATACCTATTTTTCAGCTAAGGATCTTTCAGACACTGTTATACACATAGCATAGCCATGAAACAGGTGGTGAATTAATTTTGAGGAAAATAACATAAAACAGTGCATCACTAAGTAAATCTTTGACAATCTGCTTAGTATCTTAACTAAAAAAAAAATAATCAAAATATGCCTAACTTCAATGTATAAACAAATGCAATTGAGGCTAATTTACATCACTCGTTGCAGGTGTTTAGAAGATTTAATGCATCTTTAAACTGTCCAAGTGCCCTCAACAGTGATCCAGCAGCTCCAGCTGGTAATCTGTCTCTAGCATCAAGCCACATATTAAATCACTGTAACAGAAGCCAAATTGACTTAATTTTCAGTGTATAACAAGTTTATTTCTTTCTCAAAATATTCAAATCTTATACACAAATTTTCCTGTATCCAGCACACAGAGAAATGAGTATTTGTGCTGTCACCACCGTGCTGTTGGCAGATGGAGAAGATGGTATTGCAAAGCAGCTGGAAACAATTAATGCTGCTGTTAAGCAGTGTGCAGCTTTCCTAGAGTTACAATTCACCTATGCCATCTTTTATTTAAGTTACATTACATCCTGCAAGGGGATGAGCAATTAATTTTCCAAGGGAAGAGAGATCAGATATATGTTAAATATATGAATTATAAAAATAAGTCTTTGTTTCTGCTTTACTTTTTATTTTCTCTGTGTATAGGAAAGCAGCAACTTTAAACTGAATCAGAAGTGTGCCCTAGCCCCTTAAACCACCATGTTGTTACTTCTTTGGCACTCAATGCCATGGTGGGCCATAGCTTGAATTTATTGCTCTGTTAAAAAAAAGAAGAGTACAGATCCACAGTAACTTGTTCATTGGTAGATGTTAAAACCAGAGGCCTGCATACAAACTGCAACGCGATTGTTCTGTAACACGATTGTCACAAACAGAAGAGAGAGCCAAGTGGTATAAAATATGGCTGCAGTCTTTTTTTTGTCACATGCATTCCCTACTTGCATGCCACCATATATTCATTCTCCATCCTGTGTCTCCGGAGATCACAGGAAGTCATGAACACAGTTAACACCAAAGTTTCTTTCCAGCATTCTTCATTAGATGGTGAAAAGTTTTTTAGATCATGATATTTGTTATGTTATTTCTTCGAAATTCCTATAATTAGTGAAATATTTGTCAACTAACATTGAAATGTTTTGCTTCTGGATATAAAAATCTCATCCTCATTTTGTTCAGTTATGGAAAGCAATTAAGGAAAATGGAAGTCTGTTATAAGAAAAAGTTTTGTGTCTTTGAGCTATTCATTCACTTACTTTAATAATGGTAAAATAAAACGCATATAAACTTTCATGCTTCATCAGCCTATTTATAACAGTATGCCCTTTATTATGACAGCTTTTATGATATTTTGTGATGACCAGACAAGGGAAAAAAACGTTTAATGTACTGACATCTAATTTTATTATCTCTGGTACCTATTCATTTTCTCAGAGCCTTTCTTTGAGTTGGCACCAGTTTAAGCTACTCTACTTTCAAAGCTGGGCTATGACAGGATCAAGAGCTAATCTAATAAATCAATAAGGGAGTCAAAAGACCAGTCATAGAGACTGCTGCATAATTTACGGGTGACATTAGTAACATGTAGAGACTAGCTAAGCAATTTTTCTGCTTTTTACTAAACTTTATTTTTCTAAAGTAAAATGTGAGTTTCCCAAATACATGTTCCAGCCTTCCATGTTTCTGCTGCTTTGTAATAAATAAAATGTGATGCTCATTCCCAATGTGTGTGAGAGACTGTAGTCTTGGAGAAAAAGATTTGTTTACTTTTGTTTAAATAGTCTTTTTTAAACTGAGTGAGCTGCAAGAGGCCAGCTGATTATTCCCACTGTTTAATATGCCAGGATGCTCAAATACAGCAGAATTTACTGTAGTTCAGCCTGTGAATAGTTGTGCAACAATCTGTTTCCTTTCTGGATCCATCTGCCTGAACTTCCTCATGTACAATACACTTTGGCACCACTGAATCCTACCAGGTGCAATGTGAGAATTGTTCAAACAACTGCACTCATTCTTCTTTTGTTACAGATTATCTACAAAGTATATAATGCATAACACTGCCAGGTGAGCTTGTGTAGCTCATGATTGCAAGTACTTTGTGCACACGTGTGTGTGTGATGTTAGCTTTTATGGAAGCTATATTTATGCAATGGAAGCAGCACAGCAGTCTTCCAACTAGCTGATCTAAGCATAACTCAGAATACAAAGTAAGAAAAACAATATATGATATCAACAATTGTACTTTTGTTCCTTTTCCTCCTTTACCCTTTGTCTGCAATCTTTTGTTGGTTTTCATTTAGTGAAGTGCTTGCATTTTGCTCATTTTCAACATAGGCTTAAGGCCACATGAAATAAAGGAAGCTTATTTAGATAATAAGGTGTTCATTAAGGATGGTGAGTTCTCTTTAAAAAGCAAGTGAAGTCTTATCTTGAGCTCCATCACCAAGTGAAGGAAAGTAGCTGCTCCTGTTCTAAAAACATGTGTATGCAGCTTTCTGAGACAAGTATGGCGCAGAGTTGTTGTCCATCAGCATTTCAAGGTGGTTAAAGGAACCTTATATCAGACAATGATAACAGTAACATACTCTTATGTAGAAAATGCAGCATCCAGGTGAGTTCAGAGAGGAAAGAGGCAGTAAAACAAGAGGAAGAATTTCCATGCAATAGCCAGACTTTGTTGGACATATACTTGAGTTTTCTAGAGTTTTGTGCTAGCAGGTCTTTGCAACATAGAAGAATAAGGCAGTGGCAGCTATAAAAACTGGGACTGTATGCTGATTAATCTCAAATCTTCTTCTTATGTTTCCACATTTGTTCTTTAACAATAACTAATTTCTGGATACTAGGTGAGCTGTAGTTCAATTGTAGTAAAGCGTACAGCTTTTGCTGATTCATGACAGGCAGGTGAAATGTAATTGAAATGTCATTTATAACAAATCTGTAAATCTTGTATAGAGCAAAAATGCAGTGATACCATTTTCATATCATGAGTGGGAAAGGTTAAGGTACGAAAAACTTAGGTATGGTCTTTACATTTTGAGGCAGAAAATAGCAAACACTGATGAGAAAAAAGGCTCCTGGGTGAAAAATAACTGTGCAAATAATTGCTATAAGCATTAAATGCCAATGTTTTCCTAACTTTTTTTATTTGCCTATGTTAGAAAAAAAAAATCACAAGTTTGTTCTTCTGTTCTTTGGCATTTCCCCTGACCTTTATAAATTCTTACTACTGGCCAGGGAGAGTTTGAACCTCCCATTTTGTCATTTCATACATAGAGTATACAGAAAATATAAAGGCAAAATCAAAGCCAAACAAGTTGTCTTGTTCAAGAAGTAATAAATGTGAATGCTTCTTCAATTAACTTATTCATGATCAAACTCTCACAGTTCTTATGATTTTCATTTCTTGCCTCCTTCAAGACTGATTGCACTGGACAATATTAGAAAAAACATTCTGACAAGCTGTTGTGGGTCAGGATATATTTTGCCTTTTGCTCTCTTACTAGATGACCTGGCTATTTGCTGTGCTTCCTAGGGGACACATGAGATGGCTTCTTGACTGTTTCCTGCAATTTTCGGCTTCACGGGAAGTTACTAGAATTCCCAGCTGATGTGCAGATACCTGCACCTTGGAATATTGAAAGGAAAGAATAAGAAACTAAAAATTAAAAAAAAAAGGTAAAAATAAAAGAACAAGAAGAGTGTTCTACCAAAGTACAGAAGAAAGTATGAAAGAAGGAGATGTCTGGCGCCTTTCAAATACAACAAAAAGGAAAAGCTAGGAAGCATAGGAGGATTATAAGACTGTATTCAAGGAGAGGTATTTTGAGAAATCAGCTTGTCGTGGTTTGAGGCGTAAATCAATCTGCCTGCCCACTCACTCCTCCCAACCTTCTTTTCCCCCCCCCACTTTA
>JASSUY010012651.1:9313-23112 GCA_032466535.1 Forpus xanthops | reverse complement strand
CATAACTATAAACACTGGTGTTATCAGCACTGTTCCCAAGCCGAAAATCAAAACCACAGTGCTGCACCAGCTACTACTTAAAGGAGAAAGATGACTGCTGCTGCTGAACCCATGACAATATCCAAACAGGAAACTTTACCCTAACCCTACACTGAATAGCATCCTGGATCTGAGGTTGACATCCTCCAGCCAAATAAGTGTTTCACATGAGAAAGATGTTGAAGTAGCAAAGTTGGTGCAGTTCTGTGCTCCCCTCAGCATGCCTTTTTTCAGCCCAAAAATTCTTGTTGCTATAGGCTTTGTGACTCTCTGAATACTAACCCTAAACCTAATCCTAAATTGCACGATGTCTTTGAGCTGACACTGGTGTCCTCCAGTCAAATGGGCATCCCACAGGAAAAAAAGTTTTCCCAGTGGCTGGTGCATGGTAGGGGATGTGATACACCCACTCAATGCCATGTTGCATGGCCCAAGTGTCTGTAAGTTTGATCCAGAAATGGGTCCCATTGCCTGACTCAATTCTTTCTGGGGTGCTGCTTTGCCACAAGACTTGTTCCTCAAGGCCCAGAGTAGTGTTCTGGGCAGTGGCGTGGGGAAAAGTGCATGTTTCCAGGCATCCTGTTGTTGCTTCCACTATGGTAAGTACATGGCTCTTGCCTTTATGGGTCAATGGGAGTGTGATACAGTCAATCTTCCAGGCCTCCCCATATTGGTACTTCAGCCATCATCCTGCACCACAAAGAGGCTTTAACTGTTTAGCTTGCTTGATTGCAGCACATATTTCACACTCATTAATAACCTGGGCAATAGTGTCTGCCTTGATGTCTTGAGGTGTCAGGAGCCTGCTGGGCTAAAAATAATTCACCCTTATGTTGCCAATCCAAATCTGTCTAAGTCACTTAAACCTTAGCAGCTTTATCCACTTGTTGATTGTTCTGGTGTTCCTCGGTGGCCTGACTCTTGGGTACATGAACATCTACATGGTTTACCTCCACCACCAGTTTCTGTACCCAGGCAGCGACATCTTGCACAGTGCAGCAGCCCAGATGGGTTTACCTCTGCATTGCTAGTTGCTCTACTCCCATTGCTGCAACCACTCCCACAGGGCATTTGCCACTATCCATGAGTCAGTACAGAGATAAAGTACTGGCTATTTTTCTTGTTCAGCTATATCCAAGGCCAGCTGGATGGCTTTCACCTCTGCAAACTAACTCTATTGATCTTCTCTTTCAGCAGTTTCTGGAACCTGTCATAAGAACTCTATGCAGCTGCCTTCCATCTCCAATGCTTTCCCACAATACAAAAGGACCCATCAGTAAACAAGGCATATTGCTTTTACTTTCTGACAGTTTATTATATGGTAGGGCTTCTTCAGCACACACCACCTCCTCTTCTGGTGACATTTCAAAATTTGCCCTCTGGCCAGTCCATGATGACTTCTAGAATTCCTGGATGACTGGGATTTCCTATTTGAGCTCTTTGTGTAATTAGTGTGCCCCACTCACTCCACTTAGCATCGGTTGCATGATGTGTACAACAGACACTGCGTTTGAACACCCAGCTCAGCACAGACAAGCGGAGTGCCAGGAGGAGCTGTGCTTCAGTGCCAATTAATTCTAAAGCAGCTTGAACCTCTTCATACTCTGCCAGTACCTCTTTTTTCAGTTGGGGTATAGCTGGCCTCAGGTCCTCTGTATCCCTGACTCCAAAATCTGAGGGGTCAACCTCGAGTCTTCCCTGGAGCTTTCTGCCAGAGGCTTCGGGTAAGACCATTCTCCCCGGCTGTGGTGTAAAGCACATTTTCATATTTTGCCCAGTCCAGATTGGTCCAAAGGCTACTGCATGAACTATATGTCATTGAGTTTGTTCAAAGGATTATTGTTGTTCAGGGACCCATTTAAAATAATTTTTCTTCACATTATAGAGAGAGCTTACAACCAAACTGTAATTTGGGATGCGTATTCTCCGGAATCTCACAACACCTAAGAAAGCTTGTGTTTCTCTCTTTTTAACCACAAAGTGCATCTTTCACCCAGAGATGATATAGTCTGAAACCATAGAGTGTATCTTTCTAAGTTATGGTTTCTAAAAACCTTTGTTTTGTTCCTTTAGTAACTTAGCCCCAGTCCCAGTATTGAAAAACCTTAATATTGCAAAGTCTTAATATACATCTTAAATCTGTAATATTGGAAAATCTGATACCTAATTATGTGGAAACAATGCTGTTTCAGTCCCATTCAGCTAAAGGACATCAGACTAAGATCCAGGATGTTACTGAAATTATAGTTAGGGTTAGGGCTACGGGTTATGGTTCACAGACCCAGAAAGCCTACAACTACAGGGACACTACAGCTGACAATGGCATGCCAAGAAGAGCACGGCACTGCACCAGTGTTGCTCCTTTAGCACCTTTCACCTATGGGAAAAACATTCATCTGGAGGAGCTCAGCCTCACTTCCAAGACATCATGCAGATTAGGGTTAGGGTTAGGGTTAGGGTTAGCATTCAGTGAGGTAGAAATCCTACAGTGTCTGGGATACTGGTGCTGAAAAAGACATGACAAGGAGAGTACGGCACTGCACCAACACTACTCCTTTAACACATTTCTCCTCTGGTACACACATTTAGCTGGAGGAGGTCAGATTCATCTCCAGGATTCCATGCAAATTAGGGTTAGGTTTAAGGTTAGCATTCAGAGAGACAGCCTATAAATGAAGGGATTCTTGGGCTGAAAAAGGAATGCCGAGGGGAGCACAGCACTGCGCCAACATTGCTCCTTCAACACATTTCTTCTCTGGGATAGCGATTCTCCTGCAGGACGTCAGCCTCAGCTTCAAGACACCATGCAAAGTAGGGTTAGGTTTAGCGTTAGCCTTCAGAGAGACAGAAAACCTGCGTATGCAGGGCTATTACATCTGAAATAGGAATGCCAAAGTAAGAACAGCACTGCATCAACTTTCCTACTTCAGCATCTTTCTCTTCTGGAACACCCATTTGAGTAAAGAACATCAGCTTCAGCTGCAGCATGTCATACAAATTAGGGTTATGGTTAAGATCCACAGAGCCAGGAAAGCCTATATCTTCAGGGATACTTGGGCTGAAAAAGGCATGCAAAGTGGAGCACCACAGTGCATCAACATTGCAACATCAACACCTTTCTCTTTTGGAACTCCCATTCAGCAAGAGGACATGAGAATCAGGACCAAGACAGCATTCAAGTTAGAGTTAGGGTAAGCTTTCAGGAAGACATAAAGCCTTTGGATACAGAGATACTAGGGCTAAAAAAGCTTGAAAAGGGGAGCATGGCACTGCACCAAAGTCACTCCTTTGACACCTTTCTCAAGTGGCACATATATTTGGCAAGAGGACATCAACCTCAGCTCCAAGAAGCCATGCAAATTGGGTTTGGGGTCAGGGTTAGTGTTCAGAGAGCCAGAAAGCCTGTGGACCCAGGGACACTTAAGTCCTTCGAAAGAGAGGCATGCGAAGAGGAGCATGACACTGCACCAACCTTGCTACTTCAAATTCTTTCTCAAATGGGACACCTGTTTGGCTGGAAGACATCAGCCTCAGATCCAGGATGCAAGGCAAATTATGGCTAGGTGTAGGGTTAAGGATTAGAGAACCACAAAGCCTACAGCTTGAGGGATACTAGGGCAGAAAAATGCATGCTTAAGGCAGCAGAACCCTGCAAGAAAATTGCTCCTTCAACTGAAATTAGACACCCACTCAGAAAGAGCAAGTCAGCTGCAGATTCAAGCAGGCGCACAAATTGGGGTTAGGTTTACAGTTAGCATTTAGAGAACCAGCCAGCCTATGAAAGCAGGGGCATTAGACCTTCAAAGGTCATGCCACGGGAGCACAGCACTACACCTTCAAAACCTGTCTCATCTGGGAAATGCATTCAGCTGCAGGATGTCACCCTCAGCTCCAAAACACCACGCAAATTAGGGTTAAAGTTACAGTTCACAGTGACAGAAAGAATATGGATCTGGGGATACTTGGGCTGAAAAAGGCACACCAAGGGGATCACAGCAATGCACCAAACTTGCTCCTTAAATATCTTTCTCCTCTGGGAAACCAATTCTGTTGGAAGCACTCAGCCAGAGATGCAAGAAGCCATGCAAATCAGGATGATGATTATGATTAAGGATTGAAGAGCCACAAAGGCTAAAGCTTCATGGATACTGGGGCCGAAAAAGGCATGCCAAGGAGAACATGGCAGTACACCAACATTGCTCCTTCAACAGCTTATCACCAGGGACACCCATTTGTCAAGAAGCCATCAGCCTCAGATTAAAGGCGCCGTTCAAATTAGGTTTAAGGTTGGGCTTAGCATTCAGAGAGACTCAAAGCCTATGGATTCAGGGATAGTAGATCTTCAAAAGGCATGCCAAGTGGAGCAAGGCACTGCACCAACATTGCTCCTTCAACACCTTTCTCCTCTGGGACGCACATTCGGCTGCAGGACGTCAGCCTCGCTTCCAGGACACCATGCAAATTAGGGTTTGTTTTAGGCTTAAGGATTACAAAGTCACAAAACCTACAACTTCGGGGATCCTGGGCATGCCAAAGGCATGACGAAAGGATAAAGCACTGCACCAACATTATTCTTCAAGTCCTATCTCATTCAGGAAACGCATTCAGCTGCAGGACACCCGCTTTAGCTCCAAAACGCCATGCAAATTGGAGTTAGGGTTAGGGTTAGGGCTAGGGTTTCAAGAGCCAGAAAGACTATGAATGTGGGCACACTTGGGCTGAAAAAGGCATGCCAAAGCTATCACAGCACTGAACCAACCTTGCTCCTTCAACACCTTTCTCCTCTGGGACACCCATTCTGCTGCAGGACTCAGTCACAGATGCAGGAAGCCATGCAAATCAGGGTGATGGTTATGGCTAAGGATTAAAGAGCCTCAAAGGCTAAAGCTTCAGGGATACTGGGGCTGAAAAAGGCATGCCAAAGGGAACATAGCACTGCACCAACACAGCTTCTTTAATACCTTTCCCATCTGGGACATCATTCACCTACAGGACATCCGCCTCAGATCCTGGATTCCATGCAAATGAGGGTTCTGGTTAGAGTTAAGGACTGGAAAGCCACAAGGCCTACAGCTTGAGGGATACTGAGGCTGCAACAGGCATGCCGAGTGAAGCACGGCACTGCACCAACACTGCTCCTGCAACACTTTTCGCAAATGGGACACCCGTTCGGTAAGAGGACATCAGACTCAGATCCAAGATGCTATGCAAATTATACTTAGGGTTGGGGTTGAGGACTAGAGAGCCACAAAGCCTACAGCTTGAGGGATGCTGAAGTTGTCAAAAGCATGCCAAGCGGAACACGGCACCACACGAACATTGCTCCTTCAACACCTTGCTCAAATTGGGCACTCATTCACCTGAAGGACAGCAGTCTCAGATCCAAAACATGTTTGGGTTACGCTTAATCTTAGCTATTCAGAGAGCCACAAAGTGGCCAGCTTCAGGGATACTGAGGCTGTTAAAGGCATTCCAAGGGAAGCACAGCACTGCACCAACGTTGCTCCTTCAACACCTTTCTCATGTCTGAAAGCCATTCAGCTGCAGGATGTCAGCCTCAGCTCCAAAATGCCATGCAAAGTAGGCTTAGGGTTTTGAGAGCCAGAAAGACTAGGATGTGGGGATACTTGGGCTGAAAAAGGCATGCCAAGGGGATCACGGCACTACACCATTACTCCTTCAACACCTTCCTAAAATGGTAAGGTGATGGGGCTGGAGGCCATAAGCCTCAGCTCCAAGAGGCCATGCAAATTAGCGTTAGGTTTACAGCTAGCATTCATAGAGTCAGAAAGCCTAAGGATACAGGGGTCTTAGGGCTTAAAAAGGCATGCCAAGTGGAGTACAGCACTATGCCAACATTGCTCCTTCCACACTTTTCTCCTCTAGGACACCCATTCAGCTGGAGGATATTAGCCTCAGCTGCAGGATGCAATGCAAATTAGGGTTCAGATTAGGGTTAGAATTCAGAGTGCAAGAAATCCTACATATGTGGGTATACTAGTGTTGAAAAGTTCATGCTAAGGGGAACATGGCACTGCACCAAAATTGCTCTTCTAACACCTTTCTCTTCTGGGACACTCATGTGGCTAGAGAACATCAGCCTTAGATTCAAGACACCATGCAAATTAGGCTTAGGGCTAGCGTTCAGCTGCAGAATATCAGCCTCAGCCTCAAAACACCATGGAAATTAGGGTTAGGGTTAGATCACAGTCTTGTATCCATTCAACACTTTCCCTTGAGCTACTGCCTTCAGTCTGGTAGGGGGAGGACCCAAAACACAGTGGATCTTGATTGTTTTCAGCTAGATATTGCTGTTTCTTTCTTAGGGAGGCCAGAGAACTTTCCACAAGAATATCTCCTTATCAGACTCAATAATGCTTCCTAAATTTCCACTTCCTCCTTTAGCTCTGCCACCAGGCTGAGCAGATCTGAAGCCATATCTAAGACTTTTGCTATCCCTACTGCAATACCAAAGACAGGCTCTCATACTCTCTGAAGCCTCAGATGTGTGGCTCCCTGGGGGCATAAAGGACCTGCATCAGGATTGTTACAACCTTCCTGCTGACTGCAGAGAACATAACATTACACCTGGTTTATACCATATACAAGCACATTCTGATAGGGTAGTAAACACCAGTGGGGGTAACCTCTTCAGCTAACAAGCTGGCAATGCCACTTCCTCCACCAGAATGGGAGTCCCAGGTGTGGAAAAAGCAAAGTTGGTGAAGTGCTGTGCTCCCTTTGGCATGCATTTAACAGCACAAGTATCCCTACATCTGTAGGCTTTGTGGCTCTCTGTACCCTAACCCTAAATTGCATAGCAACTTGGAGCTGAGGCTGACATCCTCCAGCCAAATGGGCATCCTGGAGGAGAAAGGTGCTGAAGGAGAATGCTGGTTCAGTGCTGTGCTCCGTTTAATATGAATTTTGAAGCTCCATTATCCTTGGTGCTTCAGGCTTTTATGCTGTCTGAATCCTTACCCTAACCCTAAATTACATTTTATGTTGGAGATGAGGTTGACATCCTCCAGCTCACTGAGCATCCCAGATGAGAGAGGTGCTGTAGGTGCAATGATGGTGCAGTGCCATGCTCCCCCTGTCATGCCTTTGGCAGCACCAGTATCCCTGGAGTTGTAAGCTTTCTGGCTCTCTGAAGCCTAATCCTAACCCTAACATTAATTTGCATGGCATCCTGGAGCTGAGGCTGATGTCATCCAGCAGGGTGGGTGTCCTAGATGAGACAGGTCTTTAAGAAGCAATGTAGGTGTAGTGCCATGCATCCCTTGACTTGTCTTTGACAGCACTAGTATTCTTGAAGCTGTAGGCTTTGTGGATCTCTCTACCCTAAACCTAACTGTAACCCTAATTGCATGTCATCTTGGAGGTGAGGCTGAAGCCCTCCAGCTGAATGGGCATCCCAGAGGAGAAAGGTGTTGAAGGAGCAAAGTTGATGCAGTACTGTGCTCCCTTTGGCATGCAGTTGACAGCACCAATATCCCTGCAGGTGTGGGCTTTGAAGCTTTGAACACTAACCCTAACCCTAATTTGTATGGCGTCTTAGATCTGAGGCTGACGTCCTCCAGTCAAATGGGTGCCCCATTTGATAAACGTGTTGAAGGGGCAGTGTTGGTGCAGTGCCGTGCTCCCCTTAAAATTACTTTGGCTGCACCAGTGTCCCTGTAGCTGTAGGCTTCGTGGCTCTCTGAATGTTAACCCTAACCCTAACCTTAAATTGCATTGCATGCTGGAGCTGAGGCTGATGACCTCCAGCCAAATGGGCGTCCCAGATGAGAAAGGTGTTGAAGGAGCCATGGTGGTGCAGTGCCTTGCTTCCCTTGGCATGTCTTTTGCAGGACCAGTATCCCTGAAGCTGTAGGTTTTGTGGCACTCCGAACCCTAACCCTCACCTGAATTTACATGGCATCTTGGAGCTGAGGCTGACATCTTTCAGCTGAATGAGTGTCCCAGATGAGACAGGTGTTTAATAAGCAATGGAAGTTGTGTGCCTTGTTCCTTTTTCATGCTTTTTTAACCCCAGTATCCCTGCAGCTGCAGGCTTTGTTGCACTGTGAATATTAACTCTAACCATAAATTGCATGGAATCTTGGCAATGAGGCTAACGCTCTCCAGGTGAATGGGTGTCCCAAATGAGAAAGTTTTTGAATAAGCATTTTGGTGCTATTCCAAGCTCTTCATGGTATGCGTTTGGCAGTCCTGGTATTCCTTGATCTGTAGGCTTTGTGGCTCTCTGAACCCTAACCTTAATTCGCATGACTTCTTGGTGGTGAGGCTGACATCCTCTGGGAGAATGGGTGTCCCAGAGGAGAAAGGTGTTGAAGGAGTAATGATATTGGAATGTTGTGTTCCTTTGGCATGCCTTTTTTAGCCCCAGTATCCCTATTAGAAAAAACAGATTGACCCAATCCTTTAATACATGGCTTTGCAGGCTTTTTGATAATGGGATGGCTGACAGGTCACCAAGTTTGCTGCTTTTGGATGTGATTCACCTTTCTCAAAATTGGAAGAGGATCTTTGCTTGTGAGCTAGTGAGTTTTTTTGACAGAGGCTTAAACTAGACATGAAGGGGGAAGGGAATGATCAAGCTCACCTGTGAGAAGATGTGGGATAAGATTATAAGGTTGGAGAGGCAGGGTGCTGGTGAGGTCCCTCAGCCTGTGGCTCCGAGACTCTTTCATCATGCTGGAGCATGCTTAAAACCTTAAGAAAACAAGAAAGGGGCACATGGGTAGTATGAGCCCACAGGGAAACACCAGTGAAACACTTCAAAAGACTTAAGAATTGCTTCTCTAAGGAGGTTTCAAGACCAACAGCCCAGCTTAAGTGCCTCTACACCAATGCATGCAGCACAGGTAATAAACAGGAGGAGTTAGAAGCCAAAGTGAAGCTAGAAAACTATGACCTGGTGGCTATTATGGAAACTTAGTGGGATAGATCCCATGACTAGAGTCCGGATATTGATGGCTACCGGCAGCTGAGAAGGGATAGACAAGGAAGGAAGTGTGAAGGGTTTTCCCTCTACATCAAGAGAGGTAGAGAGTGTGAAGAGTTGTCTCTGAAGAGTAGCAACAAGCAAGTTGAAAGATTCCAGGTAAGAATCAGAAACCAAGACATCAAAGGAAATGTTGTGGTTGGTGTCCACTACACCCAACCCAACCAGGGGGAGACTATTGATGATGCCTTCTTCCTCCAGCTACAGGAGGCATTATGTTCACAGGCTCTTATCCTGCAAGGGGACTTCTACCACTCTGACATCTGCTGGAAAAGTAGCACAGCCAGCTGTAGGCAATCCAAGAGATTCCTGGAGTGCATTGAGGATAACTTCTTAAGCCAGGTAAATGACAACCCTACCATGGGAGATGTGATACTGGACCTGATAGTCATCAGTGCAAGTGAGCTAATTGCTGACATCAAGATTGGATGTCTGCAGTCCTGAGGGAGGTGGGACAAGCAAGTCAGGACCCTGAATTTTAGGAAAGCCAACTTTCAGCTCTTCAAGGAGTCAAGTCAATAGGACCCCCTGGGAAACAATCCTCAGGGACAGGGGAGCAGAATACAGCTGCAGATCTTTATGGATGTTTTCTGTAGAGCACAAGAGCTCTCAACCGTCAGGTGTAAGAAACGATGAAAGGAAAACAAGAGACCAGCATGGATGAGTAGAGACCTGCTGGTCAGACTAAAGGGCAAGAAAGAAATGCACAGGCAGTGGAAGCAGGAACAGGTATCCTAGGAAGAGCATAGAGACACTTCCCAGTTGTGCAGAGATGTGATCAGGAAGGCCAAGGTCCATCTGGAGCTGAACTTGGCAAGGGATGAAAAGAATAACAAGAAGGGCTTCTATAGGTATGAGGAAGGTCAAAGGAAGTGTGACCCCATGATGAGCAAGACAGGTAAACTGGTAATAACAGGCAAGGAGAAAGCTGAGGTGCACAACAACTTTTTTGCCTCACTGTCTTTTTGTCTTCAGTGGCAAACTCTCTTCCTACACCTCTTGAGCGGATGAACTACAAGGTGAGAACTGGGGCAAAGTCCTTCCCACTGTAAGTGAAGATCAGGTTTGTCACCCCTTGAGGAACGTGAGCATACACAGATGTATGGGACCTGATGAGATGCATCCCAGAGTCTTGAGGGAATTGGCTGATGTAGTTGCTAAACCACTCTATGATATTTGAGAAGTCATGGCAGTCAAGTGAAGCCCCTGGTGACTGGAAAAAGGGCAAACCATTCACTACAGTCAGCTGATAGCTGAAATTCAAAACTGGTCAGTCCATTTTGCTTCTTCATATAGGTCACTTGGTCTGCTGCAGAGAAGAAACTGCTTTACGGTGAGCCATGGGTCAGGGTTGTCAGAAGCCACATCGCCTCATTCGCCAGGGATCAGTGCTTGCATGCTGGGACACAGGGGCAAGCCCATTGTTGTTCCCTGGCTTGCCAAGTGTCAGTACATCATTTGCAAATGTGGGATGGGTTTTCTTAGGTGTTTTTAGTAGCTGCTTCAAGCTCCCTCTTCAGGAAGCACACTAAGGAGAAAGACAAGCAGCAGGACCACCTCTCTGCAGGAAGGATAAGGGCACAGGATGCCAGCGGGACCCCAAGTCATGGCAGAGCCCAACATCCCTGAGCAGACTTAGGCAGCACAGGGCAGGCTTAGAAAAGGATCTAAATTGAAGTGAAAATTCACCATGCTGTTGAAGCAAGCTGTGTCTGCTGCCCATGCTTGGCAGAGTGAACAGACAAGCACATGGTAACTGCATTAATCAAAGATAAGAGAGGGAAAGCAGTGAGACAAAGTAAAATAAGTTCAATATACCCAGTCAGCAGACGCTGCTTTCGGGCTCCTGTCACAAAAAGCTGTTCTGTTTTAATTAATGTTTCAAACATACCTAAGTTGTTAATTACAACCTGCATCTGTACAAGGAGACAAATGTGAGACCTGTCAGTTTAAATCAAGGATATTAGGAGGAAGAATAAAGTGACCTGGTGTGGAGAAGTGTCACTATTAGATGATATGAATAGTGTGCCTGTTTCCCTAGCAGCTTTTCCAGCTCTGTGCTTTGTAGTATCTCATTTTGGGGTCTAAATTGTACACTGAAACTCTGAAATGAACATATAAGCTCTTCCTGTGAAATATGAACTACAAGACTTAGAATTGTAATTCTATTGCATTTCCTACCCTGGTAGGGTTAACTAGAGCCTGGAAAGTGCGTGCTGCCCACTAGGGATCATTAGGAATGCATTTGGAAGTTTCACAACCTCCTTGGACTTTTACCATTAATAGTTCCTTTTGTGGTCATTCAGAGGAAAATCAGGTATTATTAAGCAAATATAAAACTATTTGAATAAATATACCATCTGTGACAGCTCCACTAGTCTTCTAAGGATTTCTAATGCCATCCTTCTCCCCTGCCTTCCTGTGAGTCCTTCAAAACTTCGTGCACCACATTATACACACAATATATACAATATTATACGCTGCTGTCTTCCTGAAAAGAGAGACCTAGATGAGTTGCATAAAACTGTGGTAGACTAGCAGCCGCCTGGAAATTCAGTTGACTTTTGTCTTGTTGATTTTGTCCCACATGCCCTTTCTTGCACTGCCTCTGCAGCCCATCCCTCTCTCTGCAGCTAGCATCAGCCTCCACGTACCACACTTGCATTCTGCTCCAAGGCTGCCAAGTGACCCACTGTCACTGCCTGGCAGCCTCTGCCTGTTGAATCCAGCTCTTGTTGAGAGTTGCCTTGCCAAAACCTTTTCCACGCTATAATGGAAACCAAGTTAGAAATAACCCAGAAGTTGTCAAAATTTCTCAGAGCTTTCATTTTGTGACACACTTCTCTGAGAAGCTATGTTATTCACGTTATCTTGGGGATGGGCAGGATGGGAGTTTTTTAATGCATATCCCTTTGAGATTGGAATAAGAGATGTGAAGTCTAACAGTTGTAAAATCTCTGTATTCCGACATGAGAGTAAGCAAGCTAAGAAGTATGGTATTAGATGAAGCTGTTGTCCATCATATCATGCCATGAGATGAGCCTAACAGCCTAAATTTCTGGCAAGGTGATATTTGGTGCTTCACTTCTCCATGGCTGCCATGTCTGGCACTTTGGATCACAAGAAAGAAACAAAGGCGCACTCTGTATGTTTTTCACGCAAGGTGTAGCTTTGCTGTTGGTAAACAGGAGACAAGGTCTCCAGGTCTCCAGTCTAGTGTCCACACTGGTCAGGAAGGCTTTATATCAGTGACATCTCCTTCACTCTCTGCATATATGTCCTAGAAAGCAAATTCTGTAAGCACAGGGTAATGAAAGTTCACCAACAGTGGCAGAGAGGCTGCGGGACTTGCACAACAAAAAGAAGCACAGCCTAATTAGCTTCTACAAAGTGTTTAATAGCAAAGAATCAGCACGTGAGAAGAGGGCCTGTTACATCCATAACCAAGATCAGAAGTAGATCCATGGTTATGTGGCCAAAGCCAACACTTCTTAAAAAAAAACAAAGGGATCCTTTTCCTTGAGGTCAGGGAGTGCTGGAGCAGAACCAGAGGAAGGCCTCCAAAAATGTTTTTGTGTTTAGGGAAGGCACTACCATAGGCAGGAATCAGGCTGCCATTGATCCTTTTGTTACGCCAGCGCTGACTTGGGAGGATAGAGATGGACTGCTGTATATAAGAAAACAAAGCAGACAGTTGGAAAGCTATGTTAAAAGTATGCATATAAAAATCTCTGCCACTGATTGTTTATCTATTAATCCCCAGACAAAAGCATATTCAGCCAGAAGGTGTCAGTTGTGGTGCTTAGGGACACGTTTAGTAGTGGATTTGGCAGTGCTGGGTTAGCAATTGGACTCCATGATCTTAGAGATCTTTTCCAACCTAGTTGGTTCTATGATTCCATGGTTCAATTCTACGAAAAAGTCATATGAAACTTGTTCTCATAGCAAGCTGAAAAAGAAGTGTGCATATGTACAGGGGGGAAAAAAAAACAACACAACCCAAACCAAACCAAACAAACAAAAAGAAAACTGAAACGACAGCGTTCTACGCCAATGTTGTCATGCACAAGAGAAAAAAAAAAAAAAATCTAGAGCAGTTCAACCTACAACACGTCTCCCTATAGCACTTCTTAGCACAAGCAGCAAAACAGTATGCTGAGACCTGAATTAAGACCAGTGCTCAGGTCTGCCCTTCTGGGTGTGGGGTTTGAAGATCTGGTCTTCAAATTTATAGTTACTTGTGGGCAGTGGAAAAATACTACTGAACAACTAATTGCCAGAAACATTGAGTAACAAAAACCCAATTTAAATATTTGCAGGAGGTAGACAGAAAGGTGCCAGCCTGGAGCTTGTAATTACTTTTATTTTTGGCAAGAATCACATACACTTCTAATAATAACTATGGGCACAAACTATTTGTTAGAAAAGCAGGAGATACTTATTCCCAGCTGCAGGGGAGATCAAAGCAGGCAGGAAATGTCCTGATGCAAGTGCACCATGGCGGAGGGTAATGTCATAGAATCATAGAATAGTTAGGGTTGGAAAGGACCTTAAGATCATCTAGCTCCAACTCCTCTGCCATGGGCAAGGACACCTCCCACTAAACCATGTCACCCAAGGCTATGTCCCCCCGGCCTTGAACACAGCCAGCCATGGAGCATTCACAACTTCCCTGGGCAACCCATTCCAGTGCCTCACCACCCTTACACTAAAAAATTTCTTCCTCACATCCAATCTAAACTTTCCCTGT